>CAIGRF010179093.1:0-21114 GCA_903798235.1 Fraxinus ornus
AAATCATAAAAGAAAGGAAAACGAAATACCATATTGTAAAAACTGAAAGAAAACCCTCTCGAAATCGTCTTGTTTCTAAAAAAAAAAAAAATTATTTCTCATCCTACTCTCGAAAAAACAAATAGAGAAAAAATTTTAAGCGTGACTCCTATAAACGTGTATGCCTGTCATGTATTATTCTATTTGAATCTCAAGAATTTCTTTTTTTAAAACAAAAATTAAAATAGTTTAGAATTAATGAATCCAACAATCCTATAATTTGCTAAATAATTTTGTTGTGAGATATTTGTACTTATCCATGAAGATAATTGAGTAACTAATCCGTTCAATTAAACTGGATTATCATCCAAATTGGATAGAGTCCTAACAAATTATAAAGCTACATACTGTAACCTTTAACATGGTCATTAATTCTTATTCATTATATATTTTTTCTCTCCTTCTCCACGTGAGTACGGGTTCCCTTTGTTCATCTATATATTTTCTGTAAATTCACGAATGTTTTTAAGTTTTCTATACGCAAACCATTTCACTTATCTCATCAAGTTTTGTTCTTCTTAATTTACAATCTCATTTTTTCAGAAGGTAAACGAGTTTCGAAGAAATGTTGTCAAGGTATTCAGTCGCCATATTGGGACTTCTGCTCTTATGTGCATCAGCATGGGGACAAGACTCAAAGTTGAACATGCTGTACAAGGATCCAAACCAGCCCATGAATGCTCGAATAAAGGTTCTCATGGACCAAATGACCCTCGCAGAGAAAATTGGCCAGATAGTACAGATTGATCGACGAGCTGCTACAGCTGAGATCATGAGAGATTACTCTATCGGCAGTGTCCTAAGCGGTGGCGGTAGCGTGCCACGTAAACACGCCGCCCCCGAGGAGTGGGTGGATATGGTGAATGGATTTCAGACAGGTTCTTTGTCTAGCAGACTTGGTATTCCTATGATTTATGGGATTGATGCTGTTCATGGACACAACAATGTTTACAAGGCTACCATATTTCCCCACAATATTGGCCTAGGAGCAACTAGGTCAGTACTATATTCTTTACTGATGTCATTCCTCAAATTTTATGGTGTTTTAATTATTCTGTTTTATTCATCATACAGAGATAAAGATCTTGTGAAGAGGATTGGTGCTGCAACTGCCCTTGAAGCCAGAGCAACTGGCATTCCCTATGTCTTCGCTCCATGCATTGCGGTATACAATATTTCTCGTAAAATTTTATGAAAACCTTAATTTTCACAAACTAAACTGTGTTCAATTTCTACATTTAATAGGTATGCAGAGATCCAAGATGGGGAAGATGTTATGAGAGTTACAGTGAAGACCCTAAAGTTGTTCAAGAAATGACCGAAATTATTTCTGGTTTACAAGGAGACATCCCTGTGAATTCAACGAAGGGTGTTCCTTATGTTGGTGGAAAGTAAGTACTCCTAAATATTCATTGAAGTAGATGTAAGAATTGTACTATCCATCACAATTGAATATTGTACAGTTTTCCAAACATGCACTAAAAATGCATAATCGACATTGTTCGTAATGCCCCTAATTTGATTCTTTTTCTTGGGTATGTGAAAAAGTACCAAAGTTGCGGCTTGTGCAAAACACTACGTTGGAGATGGTGGGACGATAGATGGAATCAATATGAACAACACAGTGACTAACTGGCATGGATTGCTAAGCATTCACATGCCACCATACTATGATTCAATCATCAAGGGTGTGTCAACTGTCATGGTATCCTATTCTAGTATTAATGGAGTCAAAATGCATGCAAATCATAAACTTGTAACCCACTTCCTCAAAGGCAATTTGAAATTCAGGGTATAGCTTCAAATAATTCTCAATTTAACAGAGGAAAACATACTGATATATCCCTCAATAATAATTTTTCGAATTTGCTACAACTTCTAGGGATTTGTCATCTCAGATTGGCAAGGAATCGACAAAATCACCTATCCACAACATGCCAATTATACGTACTCCGTTCTAACCGGGATTAGAGCTGGCATTGACATGGTAAGTTAGATACTTCTGATTGTTCAAAATGCATGCGCATCAAATGCTTACACGACGTTTACCCCGTTAAAATTTTCAGGTTATGGTCCCTCTCAACCATACAGAATTCATTGATATTTTAACCTCCTTGGTGAACAACTACTTCATTCCAATCAGCCGGATTGATGATGCTGTCAGAAGGATATTGAGAGTTAAATTCAGCATGGGCCTCTTTGAGAATCCAATAGCTGATCATAGTTTAGTCGATCAACTTGGAAGCCAGGTCAGTTAAAAAATAAAAAATTCATTGTATAGTCAAGTCGAGCATACCGAAAGTACACTACTAAAATATAATTTGTTCCTTAAACAGGCTCACAGAGATTTGGCAAGGGAGGTTGTGAGGAAATCACTTGTACTATTGAAGAATGGAGAAAATGCTGATAGCCCTGTACTTCCTCTACCCAAAAAGGCATCCAAAATCTTAGTTGCTGGAAGCCATGCTAACAATCTTGGATTTCAATGTGGTGGTTGGACGATAACATGGCAAGGACAAGGCGGAAACAACCACACTGCTGGAACCACAATCTTTAACGGGATCTCGACTGCAGTTCATCCAAGTACAGAAATCTCCTACAGTGAAAGCCCAGATGAGGATTTTGTAAAATCTAATAACTTTTCCTATGCCGTGGTTGTGGTAGGAGAACCTCCCTATGCTGAATCTGCAGGTGACAACTCAAACCTTACTATTGCTCAACAAGGTTTAGACACAATCAAGAATGTTTGTGGCAACGTCAAGTGTGTGGTTGTTCTTGTATCCGGTCGACCTTTGGTGATCCAGCCACACCTTAAACACATCGATGTATTAGTAGCTGCTTGGCTACCAGGAACAGAAGGCAGTGGAGTGGCTGATGTCCTCTTCGGGGACTATGGATTCACCGGTAAGTCATCAAGGACTTGGTTCAAGACTGTAGATCAGCTCCCCATGAATGTTGGTGATTCACACTATGATCCACTCTTCCCCGTTGGTTATGGACTCACCACAGAACCAATTACAGCAAGTTAGATTTTCTTTTAGTTGATAGAGTTCGTATATTTTTCTATTAGTTGATAAGAGTTTGCTCTGCATCTTTTTCTTTTAGAATTTTTTTTTTTTTTTTGGCAGCTTAATATAATGTAGGAGTTTTTCTTTCATTTTGTTTTCTGCTGCTATATAATTATGATCAATTACTTGTGTTTTTCATACAATGACAGCACAATAAAATCCCCAACTTCCTAATGAACAACCATAAAATTTTGGAGTTCTTGACAAAATCCCAAAGTTCCTAACTAGAGATCTGTTTTCCAAAACCGATTCAAAAAATTTAGCTTTTTTCAAAGTAATTAAACAATATGTTTAAAAATTCATAATCATTATTTTTTTGCTCGAAATCTAAATCGCAGTATAATCAATGAGAATGAGGTATATCGAAAGTGCCCTAACAACAGCATGTTAGGCTTTTGACATGATGGAATAAGTGCAAGTATCAACATCATATAAATTAGGCCACATGATGAACATTTTTTTTTTTGATAACCCGAGCCAGCTTGCGCGCACCTCGACTAATCTCACGAGGCCCTGAAGTTTATAGTCGGATACTCACCTCAATGCCCTAAGGGGATTCAAACTGGTAACCATTGGGAAGCAAACCCAAGGTCTGATCAATTGAGCAACTCCAAGGGTTTAGGCCACACGATTAACATTTAAATTAATTAGTTAGAGAATGCCTTCCAAGATGCTTATAAAGAACTCATTTAAAATAAAACTCAGTAAATATTGTACGGTGACCTTTTACTATTTTATTATACACACATGCTGATTTTTCTAAGAAAGAGCTACTTGTAAAGAGAACGATGTCAGTGTCAGATTCATCAGCACTGTACATGAGCATCGAGAAGAAAATTTAAAGATTAAAATCAACCTCTAGAAGACCTACTAATAATGTTTACAAGGGATTTGCACATCCTATAAAGATCTCATAATGGTCATGTTCTGAAGTCAAGAAGTCTTTCGATTGTCACTGCAAATCCACAAAATATTGAATTCAAAATTCAGTTAAACTCTGTAAGGAGCTAAAAAGGTAATGAGTTTTTCTCCCATATAAATGTATTAACAGAAGTCTAACCTCATTCATACGTTGTGGGACTGATCCTCCTCAATAAATTGCAAAGCTTCTTCCTTGGTGGAAACATAAACATGGCTAACCCTATTTTTGTGTGAGACGCTATATATCTTGTCAGCCACCTTAACTAACTCCGGGCGAAATGTCGTGGTTATGAACTGGGTGCTAGCCGTGTCTGCCTGACGACGAACCATATCTAATAGCAAGTAATGTTAAGGATCCATAGCAGCACACGAGAAAGATAATAGCACAGAAACAACCATGTTTAAGCTGAGAAATGAGCTCGCAGCTATTTGGCCAGCTAAAACACGTGTCTAAAAGCTTAAACTTTTAGATAAGGTGGTTCAACAATGTAAATGTCATATAACTCAACATTATTGAATTCTCTTGTTGCCTAAGAGTTATCCAAATTCAAGGACTTGTAGCAAGGGCATCCCTGTCAAGAAAGTTTTTCTATGTGGATCCAGGCAGATACAATTTGACATATTTGATTAAGAAAGCATTTATATTGATATGAGACAATAAAGGTGAATGTAAAATAGAAACGCCCATGTCACTAATGACAGGCACCAATGTAGCGGACTCTGAAAGGCTGTGCCTCTCATTGTTTAGCCCTAAAAAGAAACTCTAAATGTCCTACCTTATTCTTCTGGGATTATAAATTATATGGTTGCAAAGGCATCACATCTTCATCATGGGCCTCATTTATGAATAGTATATAAGATCAGCTTTAATAGCTGTTAAAACATGTTTATTCGACTCCTTTAAAACAGAGACAACATGAACTCATTCAAAATGTAGTGAGAAAAGCACACAAGTGGTGGATATTTAACAGGTGTCGGAATTTTCGTTCATCAGTAATTAGTAGGAAAAAGAAAGGGAAAAAAAATCATGATAGCTTTCTTTCACCAAAAAATTGAAAACATAAAGAACCGGCCAAAGTTAGGATACTTCCCACAGCAGTTCTGTACTGAGGATCAAGTGCTGCATCTATCTCATCAAAAAGATAAAATGGGGCAGGGTCACATCGCTGAATGGCAAAGATTAGTGCCAGTGCCACCACAGTTTTCTGACCCCCGGACAATTGTTTCATCGACTGTGTCTCTCCTTGCCCAGTAAAAGAAACCTATCACAAGAAGCATGAGTCAAAGAAATTACTAGACTTAGAACTAAAAACTACTTGTGCAACCACGCTTTCCAAATGGATGCTATAATGTTGAGAACATGAAATTTAGTATAATGAGTCCTAGTTGCTTTCATCTACTCAAGTATTTCACTTCTATTTATTCAAAAAACGCATACAAAGCTAGACATGCTAATCTATTAAAAGATATCAAATGTACTGAAAGAACAAGTTTAGCTATAGCCTTGTTCAGGGGCAGAACACAAGTTTGCAAAAGTTAATAACATGCCTTGACTTTGACACCAATGTATTTTTCAACCCTTCCTTCCGTGTCCGCTGTGCGAGGCTCATCATCATCTTGATCATTCTCAACGTCATCAATGTCCTGTATAAATAATAGGAAATCAATGTATAACCCTTTCCATTTTAACCCCATTAAAAAAAGAGCACTTCACCATGACTATCATTATAAAGACAAAATTAGTTTAGATAAATGAAAAGGAATAAGCAAGAGCCATCGTGGTTAACTTTCTGCATATCCGTACATAGGGAAATAAGTTTAATTATTATATGATAATGTGCAACAATGCCCAAATGCTCGTACTTCTGGTATCACGAGAGCCAACAGCAACTGTTTAAATAATTTCCATAGCTATACCAGAAAAACAAATAATTTTCACTTATATCTAATGATTACAGGAGCAAACCTTGTCATGTAGGCACTTTAAAAGCTTGATTTTAAGTATTGATGACAGAACACGGTAACAGCACAGAGAAAATTATTGCAAAATCAGTGATGTCAAGAAAAAAAATGCAACCGTGCATGGCTTGTAATAAGCACTTAAAACAGATACTACAATTGCCAAAAAGACAATTTACTTGCTTTGATAGAAAAACAATTATTGGCTAAAATGCAATCACTATAGCCCATAAATTGAATGATCACATAATGTACATAAGAGTTTATGATGCCTCTGTTGACATCCTCACAGAAACAGCAAGTTTCATCAAGAGATAAGATTTTTCTCTGTAGCATTTAATCACCATCAAGTTTAAGGCACCAGAAGCACCCTTAGCTTTTATTTGGTCAGTATATCATACTCTAGGAGAATCCATCTCCATAAAACACACCTTGAAGCAACCAATGGTTATTGCAATACACGTTCAGGTTTAAGATAGTAATCCAAGATGTTCTGACCAATTATTAAAGCAACACTTCATGAGAACAATTTTTCTTTTCCCTACTTGTTCAAAGAGTTGTCTCAGTACCCAGTTCCTTTTTCTTTCAATTATGTCCAGCAGGTGTAGCTTTGCTCATGAAGATATATTTACTGTAAACAGAGATATATCAAAAAACCCTTTACTAATCTCAGTTATAGCAGTTCCGCATGATCTTCTTTTAGGATTTGATTTACACTCTTTAGTTAATGCTTCACCTATACCCATAAACTAATTTGAAATAAATATTACAACTGTCAGCCAAAACCAGATGAACCATCTAAGCTTATTGAATTGTTTTGGAATTTAAGGTTACTCATCCAGGTATTATTAGGTTCCTTTCCAAAACGTACAAAAAATGGAAGAGTTCAAAACCCATACAGCAACCAAGTTCAAAAAAGAGAACCAAGCAACTGCAAGGCAATAAATAATGCTTGTTAATCCACAAATTGGTATACTTTTGCTTTACAAGCGATAAATGTACTCGAACAATATAACTAACCTTTTTCTTCATCATTACTAAAAATCCATGGCCCCCTTGCACAAGTTCTGAGAACACATCTCGAAAATGCTTAGCCACACCTTTAAAGGTACGCTCGATGGATTCATCCTTCCTCATATCCAAAACTGCTATAAGCTCTTGGATTTTCTACCAAATAAGGGTAAGAAATGAAATTAATTGTACAGATATCCTCTTAGGCATAGACAATAAATTATAGCTCCATGAAAACATCAGAATTATGAGGAATCATTGTACCTTATCACCTGCCTCCAGTTCAGCTTGTCTTCTTTGGAGCTCTTCTCGTTGTTCTGTGAAATTTACATATTGATCGAGTGCCTTTTTATTTACATGGCTGAATTGCTGAAGTTGTTCATTACACTTGTGCAGAAGTTTATGCAGTTCTTTTATGTTTTTTCTCTTATATCTACAATTTGCATCAGAGGGAATCTAAATCAATAAACGAATGAAAATAGATTACGTAGAAGCACATAATTAAATCTGGAACTGATGTTGAAACAAACAAGAACAAATCATATTACACAGAAACGGTAATTGAACAATGCAAAGAGGCTATTTTTTTGGTGTCTGATTCATAAGAAGCTCCATAATTCTGAATTCAGAGGAAGCCATTGTTAACATTATAGTGAACCACACAGTATAGCTATTTTGAACGTCTTGTCCTCTTTGTAACCACCTCTTATAATTTTTCTGCACTAACATATATCTGAGGATTCACTGAGGTATTTAATCACCAAATTGGCCAAACTTAAACCATGATAAATTGGTGGGTAATAATAGTGTGATTTGTGTGCAAATTCACGTGGAAAACACAAGATAGGATCCTGTGTGCGCTTTTTTGCAAACTCAAATGGAAACATAAAACTCAGACAGGACCCACCGACTAACAATGCAAAATAGATCATTGATATCCAATATAAATTTCTACAGTTTAGAATTTCAAATAAGAATAATACATTTCAAAAGCATCAGAAGATAAAGGACCCAATTCCCGGATTTTCTTTGAGTATTCTTCTTGTTTGGCCAGAAACATATTCTTCTTACTCAATAGTTGCTCCAGTTCCTTTTCTTCATCTTTCAGGGTATTTTTGTACCTGTCTTCCAAATTCTGTACCCACAAGAACTCATAGTAAAAAGAAAAGATGGCAAGCAGACAGGGAGTGAGTGGAGAGAGTAGGGGTGGGATGGAGAAAAGAAGAAATCCTTATTTCAGCTTAGTCACTAAACCAGAAGACCAGAAATTATGACCAAATAGAATAATACCTTGAAATTATCTTTGTCATCTTTGATCTGCTTCAGTTTCTTGTTTCGCTCATTGATGCTATCAGAAACTCCTGTACAAGATAATAATATGATAAGAAACACCAAATGATATAACAATGAAATTCGAAGTAAGCGTAAAGGAATCTACAGTCTCACTCTTAAGTTGTTGAGTCAAACTCTGCACTAATGAATCTGCATCCATCAATTCCTGTCTTTTCAAATCAGCTTCACTACGTAACGTGTCAGTCTCTGCAGATAATTTTATAGCCTCCAACTCTTCCTTTCGCCTAACAAGATTTGTAGATAGATTCATCTCGAGCTCTGATTTTCTTGTTTCAGTCTACCAATTGCCAGTTAGTGTAAAAGGTTAAAGCAGAAGCCACCAAATATTGTCTATTTATAAAACCATTTGAATCAACTTGCTAACCTCCATGCGGTTACTCCTGCAGGATATTAGCTCCTCCTTCAGATATGTTATTTCAGGGTTCAACCTAGAGAGGAGCTCTTTCTCTACTGGTGTCAAGTGATCGACAAGTTCAGTTCCCATTTCATCTCGTTTCATCTCAATATTAGCTCTATTCTGATCAATTTGAGTCAATATATTGGTGAGCAACTTCTCCTACAAAAATGTAGCCAACATCCAAGAGTCAGAAGAATTGAACTACACTGACAATGATGAAACTAATCTTTTTGGTTCACACACTTTTTTCTCAAGGGACTTAGAAATGGATTGTTTCTGCTTCTCAGCATTAGCAGCATCCTGCCTAAGCTGTTCCAATTCAGATTTTTCATGAGCCAGCTTGGCATCATTTTTCTGCTGCTCAGACACTAGTTCATTGATTTTCTGGTCAATCTGTGGGACATATTCAGCGAAAACAAAGAACCCAAAGTGGAACAAGAACACTAGACAAACCAGTCATGTAAGGATCAGTCAGATGCTAATTAACAGATATAATCTACTTCACAAAACAGAAAACAATTGTCAGCGGTGTTTTGAAAGTTAAATTTCTGGATGAGCTATGAAATACAAGTTCACAGGAAACCAAAAATGTTCATTATTCATATATCAACTCACCTCCGTAACATAACAGTCAATATCTTCTTCTAAAAACTGAAAAAGTCTTTACAAGACCACCATTTATCCTTACAATTACAGAGTCAAACCAAAGGAGACAACCAACATTAAAATGTGGGTGTGTCCCATGTAAATGAACTAGTCAACGATGGCCATCGATCATTACCCTGACAGTGTTGTTTCACGTGCACAAGATGAAAATGAAAAAAAGTTTAAAGAAATGAATGCGTAAAAAGGCAAGTGAATGTGTAAAAATGTTCAAGGATGGAAAGATAAAGAGTTAGTGAAAAAGGTGAAATTGCAAAAGAAACTGTAAAGAAGTGTTGCAAGGATATCTTGAATTTTAGATCTAACTATCTCCAATTCCTTTTGCTTCTCGTTTATAGAATTTGTATTCTGTCTAATAGTGTTCATGAATTTCAGTTTCGAACGCCTATAATCATAGAAGCCTCCAGTCATGCCGCCTCTTTTGTTTACTTGATCACCTGCAGCAAAGGGGTGAATTTATGATGACATCAGAGAAACCAACAAGAATAAACGAACAACAGATGATGTGAAGGTCAACAGCAACCTTCCAAAGTGATGCAATCCAGACCATTCGTGCGGGCCACCCTTGTAGCAACATCCAAATCTCGACAAATTACAGTTTTCGCAAACACCTGTCAATTTATCAAATTAAGAATAAAGTGATAGACGAAATAAACATAACTATGTACACCATATGACAGCTAAAAACTAAAGTACGAAATATACAAAGTAAAAATAAACCATAGTTGACAAAAAAAATACATTATCAGCCATCTTCAGAGAAGGTTAAGCAGATCTGCAGGCTATCGTAGTTATAATAATTCATGCAAAGTCATTTAGACAGAATGATGAACACGCGCATACAGGTGATTTTAGAAAATCTCCTCAAGTCACAAGGCATGTATCTCCCCATAAGAGGCAACAAGGATGCAGAAGTTCTTAAATAAATAAAATACTACATGAAATTTTGCTTCATGATATGATATCTCAGCAAGGATACAAAAATCACATACAAAATTTATGGGGGAGTTCTCTATCTTCTACCAAGTGAAAATAAAGAACTGCTGTTGACAGTGTGTTATCTTGTTCATTCTGAAATACTTTTTACAACACCGAAGAGAGTAAAGTAACAGTTGACTCGTACAGGAAAACATTGCCACCACAGGTCCAGTGAAGATAGAAATCAGGGCCTCACTCTTGCAAATTAAATCAACCTTCTAAGAGAAAATCAAAGAAACTGATGAAGCATGTATGAGATTTAGGTTTAGTAACTTTTGGCGCTAGAATATCTTAGTGTTTTTATGAACATACGTAGATGAATCAGCAAAAAAAAAAAAACACTTTAGTCAACTACCAACTAGTGAACCATCAATAACTCTGATTGGGATTTGGATTAGGCAACGATAATAGCTACAAACTAATAGACGGAAATAACGCGATACTTCCTGACTAACCTGAGCAAATGCTGAGTTATATTCCCGGGAGAATCTCAGCTTTTTTAAAAGCGGTATCACGTCAGAGCTCTGTGGATAAGTAACATATGGAGCTTTCACCCTGTTTAATGGTATGAACGTAACTCGTCCACCTTTCTGTGCATTAAGGTGTCTAATTATCTGGGTCGATATTTCATCATTTTCAACCACCACATGAAATAAACTGTATAAAGAGATATAAATAAATAAAGGCGAGAAGAAATATGCAAGCCAGGTCAGCTGGTCATATAACAAAAAAATTGCACCCAGTCTTGATCTCCTTTTAACAATGAAATTTTGGCTTGTCAAAAAAAGAGGGAAAAAAAGTACAAGAAAATTGTGTTGCCAGTAATGGAGAGGAGTTTTTTCTACCTGTTTCCGGCAGTAACTTCGACAGCTGTGAAAAATCTTTCATCACAATCTAGCAACTCAAAAATTGGACCAAATACTCCAGAAATTTCGTACTCTCTACATATCTTCCTAACCGAATTTAGTCCTCTTCTTATATCCTGAGAGTTCACAAGAGGGTAACGTCAAAAGAAGGAATGTAGATTTAAGAATAACCAGAAAAGAAAGGAACAAAAGATCCAGTATTTTAAACCAAAAACATAATATCATCAGTCATGGGGCCATCATCCCCTTTGTCTAGTCAGCTAGAGATGGCAAAAATTAATTAGAAGTCAACAACTAGTCGCATAACGCAGGAGCAGTGGCAAGTGTGAAGCATGAAAGCATTTAAATCAAATACCTACTTGGAGCAGGAGTGCCCAAAAACATGCATTAAACACAATTATACACTACCACATCAAAAAAAAAAAATAAATAAATAAATAAAAATAAAAATAAAAATCCAAGCAGTATGCACAGGTGAGCATTGTAGGGGTTAACCTCATTTTCTATAATCTCTTTGCTTTCTTACACAAAACCAGGAGAGAGATGAAAAGAAAGTGGTATAAAATAATCAAGCATGAAGCAAATATGCACTCACCCCAGGAGTTGCATGATCAAGACTTTTCTCTGCTTTTGCAACTTCTGTTTTGAGCCGTTCAATTTCAGCAGAGAGCTCACTTTCTCTTCCCCACAATGACCTGAAAAGTAACATACAAATCAGATTGCAAGCTGAAGAGTCTTTTCGAACGGATTAACATGAATAAATTGATAATCATACTTCCGCTCATCGTGTAGCTCATCTCTCTTCACTCTATACTGATTGTATTTTTCTCTATATCCAGAAATGTGAGATTCCAATGACGCTGCTTCATTTTTCCGGCCTGTGATATAGGCATCCTGCTCTCTGAGATCTTTCTCTAGCTGCTCAATCTCATCCTTAAGTTTTTGCTCCTGAAACAACCACGAAAAGAAAAATAATTTCATGCAAATATCATGCATCATTATAGACTAAATCTCAGAAACACCAAATTAAACCACTAGAGGGAAGCAAACATGGATCAGCAAACACAAGACAGTAAAAGTGGAACATCTTTTGAAGTGAAGGTGACTGAAGTACGAGGCATCCTCGCATAAGTATAGTAACATTTCAGTGAAGGTGACTGAAGTATGGTACCCAAAGAAACATTCTTGGTCAATACACTTGGTGAACTATTTTAATTTAGAGGAAAACTAAGGCGCAAAAAGAAAGAAAAAAGAATACTCTTAAGGTATTTTCAGCATGCATATTCACGGTTTCTTAATTTTATCATTCAAGGTATGCTCACTATGGAAGAAATTCAATGCAGAAGCAGAGTGATAGACAAACAAGCTAAACTACAATTACTGTGACATCTTGTTGAAGTCAAATAGGTTACTTCATGGAAAACCTCCAACCATGTTGGGAAATCATAAGAACTGAGAGTTTGTTCGGAAAATTGAAAATCTTACAAAAACTTATAAGCACTGTCAAAGTGCCTTTGTTCTGTGTTGATAAGCAACGACAAACACTAAATGCTTATAGGGACTAATTCTAGATGAATAACTTTTGTGCTTAAAAGAATATCCCAAACACCTTCTGTCCCAACATTGGGTATTATTACTTGATATGAAAAAAGAGAAAAGTTTCTGAATGGGCAAATAACAAAGTTCATCTAAATAAATTGTTTTTGAAGTTCCAAAACTATCAGATAAACTAAAGAATTGATTCATGTTTCTGTACTGCTTTCAATGAGAATAGAGAATGTAAAAGGTTTACTTATTCAAAATGAAACTGACTCGTTATGGAATAAAAGAATAATTGGAAGCAAATGAAAGTGGGTTGCTCAGCTTTACAGTGAAAGAGACATTAAAGAAGAATGGTGTGCTGCCACATAAAGGATTATTTCAGAAATCCCATTCATCCATTTTAGCCATCGGGAAGACAGACTACTTAAACCTAACAAGGTACATATGCCCATATAACATTTCAAATACACGATATACAACCGTTAGTAATAGTTACCTGTGCTCGGTTTGAAGATAAAACTTGCTCATAGTCCTTAATTTCCTTTTGAAGCCACTGGTCACGAGCAGCTTTACTAGCAAACTGGGTGGCGCGACCTTGTTTCTGATACAGCATGCTAAGTTGCTTTTCACGTTTCATAATCCTATGTACCACAGCACGAACTTTCATCAGATTATTTACTATATTCACGCAGTACATATTACAGTCCCAAGAAATATCATGAGATATGGTAAAGCAATTTCTCTGCGTCAGATCAATTAAAATAACATCTTCAGAAATTAAAATATCAATGCAGATGGATTTTATAGAGAGATATTATAACATCTTCAATGTGGATTTTTATTTAGTTTTTTTCTAAAGGAGTAACCTCCATTAAACATTTATGATATATATTGATGTAGCAAAGAATAAAGTTATATAGCCGACCCAAAAGTTATTGAGAATAAGGTCTAATGGGCTATTGTGTATGGATAAAAGTTCAGCAATTAAGAGTATACATGTGAATAGACATGCATCAAGTAGATAAACAACAATCATAGTATGCACTGTCACGCCATAAAAGACGCACGTTAAGGAGCATGAAGTATGTTCCTACAACACAACAGGATAATAACATGTAAGTTAATTACTCGGGCACAAAAACTTGCAAAATTAGTAGAAGAATTCAAATATGTTTTGTGAGATTACCATAAATTCGTAATAGGGTTTTAGGAGTGACCCAGAGGGATGGCAAAATCAGCAAATTCAGAAAGAAGGGCACTTAAGTAGTTAAGTGTCATATTTTAGAATTGGAAGTGCAAATTATATTCTGCTACCATTAATATCAAATTGAGACGATCACTCGTTCACAAAATTCTTGTGCATAAATACAAATAAGCATGACATACTCTCGCGTCAAATCTTCCTCCTTTTTGACCTGATCACCATGCAAATGCATGATTCTATTGAGCTCGCCAGTAGATTCCTGAATTTCTTTCTCCAAAAGCTCAAGCTGTCTCACTGCATCCTCCTGGAATGTAAAAGTACATTATCAACAAAACATTCCACCTTGCTACTATATTTCCTTTTCGAGCACATGCTCCCAGGAGTAGTAAATGACAATTAAGAGGTCGAATGTGGACACCTTCGCTTTGGTGTTGCCAGTGATCTTTTCTTTCAGGTCTTTGTCATCAAGTTCGAGCTTTGCACGCTTCTTAATAGCTTCTGTCCGTTGTTTCTCTATTGCTTCTTTCTCTTTGCTTAAAATTTGAACTTCTTTACCCAGATCTTTAAGTGACTTATCCAACTCCTTCAACTTTTCATGGGCGTCCATCACACTATTGTGCATCTTCATAGATGTTTCAGACACCTTGGTGCGAGCCTCTTCTATCTGCAATAATTTGAAATTTTACTGCAATGATATGATATAGGCATTGCACGGCCATTGAAAGCCACAGTCTAATTTGCAACTACTACGCATCTACTGAGTGTGTACTTATAACAACAAAAGCATGCACCAAAAAGCACAACAAAGTACTTTCCTGAAAGCCATATGGTGAACAAAGCCAGATCTTTGGTCACAAGTCCATTTTCTATTCACAGCGTCTCGAAAAATGAGATTTAATAATAACTGCAATAATAATTATCTTCATGTAACAATATTTTTGTTTATCACAGAATACTCAGTATGAATGGCAAATAGTTACTTCACAAATTAGAAAAAGTTCTTCACGTGCTTATGTGTGTTTCTAAAGATTTACACCGTATCACACAAACCGATAAAGTTTCATGCAAACTCTTGAATTATTACGCGCTAGTTATTGATCAGATTTATTTTCATAGAATGGACCCTGAATTTATGCTAAACTTATTATCATGTCAATGTTTTATGTTGTTTCGAAATATTTTTGTTGCTATGGACCTTGAACATGCATTTGTGTCATATGTTGGGCCAAAACAAATCAAAGTTGGTCCAATTATGATAATCATATACAGCTTCACATGGTAACATTCAAGTCAGCGACATTAAGCAAGCAAAGAATATTGCAAATGGATAGAAAGCAGATAGCAGACTTCTGTGTAAGCACTGATCTTGCAGCAAAAATAAGGACCATTGCTTGCGAAGTCTATTTCCCAAGTGACCTAGTTCTTTGAAGCCCACCAGGAAAACAGTAAAACACAACACAAAAAGCATCTCAATCAATTATTTAAAATTCAAGGGATAGCTTTTTGGTGAAATCACACGTGATTTCTTTATATATCTACTTTACAGTGGTTTGACAAACCTCGGTCAATTTCTGCTTTGCATCATGAAGTTCCTTGTCATAGATGGTGTATTCAAGAGATTTTCGCTTCTTATCAAGCTGCTGATATTTTCTCAATTCCTCTTTCTCTTCATCCAGCTCTCGAAGTCTCTCATCTAAGTATTCAACAACTTGACTAATTTGCTTTTTCTTGTTACCTGATTAGCAGATAACTGTTAAGAGTAAATATAATTACATGTAAGAAGTAACAACAAATCAAGTAGCACTTGCCGCTTTCTTGCATGATTTTCAAACTTTCACGTCGTCTCTCCTCATAAACTCGTGTCCCACCAATTTCCTTCAGCAGATCAAGTCGCTCAGAATCCTTCATCAGTGTTAATGATGCTATCTGCGGAACAAATCAGAAGGATGAGCACAAGTTTAGCCAAGCAAAGATTAAATCATAAAGCAAAATCACCATACTTTCCCCTGCTGCACAACATAATAAGGATTAGAACGAGAAAATCCAGCACTTTCCAGCAGGTTCATAACTTCTGTCTTCCTGAAAAATATGCAACTATCACATGTCAAGCAATCATCAAAAGGGGACCAGCAGCGAGGAAAGAAGAAAAAGTTAATAACAAATTCTTCATCTAAAGAAAATGATAGATACACACGTAATATGTTTTCCATCCAAAAAATATTCATCTTTCTTCACACCAATAGTTCTCCTGAGACGCACTTCATCCTTATCAACCTGTAAACAAAAATGATTGAATTTCAAAGAACTCAAGAAAACAGTACAAAAGATTCAAGGACATGTAAACACGACATCACACATGCAGGATAGTTTGAGATGATGAAAGTATAACTGAAATTCTATGATAAACTACGTGTGTTTGCGTACAAAACCGAATTTTATTACACGATTTATATTTAAGTCAATAACTACGCAAATTCTATTACATACAGAACACCTAATATTATCATTTACTGTTGATCCATGGCACGATTCACATATAAATAGACACCAGGTAACTAAAACTTAGAAAAGAGAAATCCATTAGCTCTATCAAGAGCAACTCCAATGCTACCTCATTCTTTAACTAGTCTACAAGGTACAATAAATCATTCTAATATGCATCAAAATAGAAACATGAAAACTATAAACATGATACTGAATTTGTGTTGCACAGACACTTCAACTAGAATTTTTGTCCGTGTCGGACATGTCGGATGTTGCTCGGATACTCTACCATGGTCATTTTTCTTTCGTTATAGAAATATTATATATTTTTAACTCAAGGTTATTATCAAATAACAAATAGATACTCTTATTCAAAAAAATTCAACAAGAAAAATTAATAACAAGTATAAAACTATATAAATGAAGAATTTAAAAAAACTTAATCAGTCTGTAACCAACGTGTCGTGTCATTACTTTATTAAAAATCGTGTTTCGGCATGTCCTACACGACCCTGTGTCAGTGAATCATAGTATTTAATCCTCAGTGGGCCACAGATATTGCTAATTAGCCTAAGGATAGAGCTGGAGATGGTTCCTATTATGGTATAAAGAAGTAAGAATTGATCGATGGAAAAATGAGATAATCAACTAAATCTTAATCCCAATAAATTTGGGATCAGCTATATAAATTAATAATTCAAGCTTAATTGTGTGAGAATTTTATCACAGCAGAGTTTCAAGCATTTGGATGATTATTATAACAATAAATGCATGAGAAGACAAAATAATGAGAGCAGAGCAATTTAGTAACAAATATGCATGAGGCACATAAACTTATAAGCAAAGTTTACAGGAATGCGGTTGTCAGAGTTATCGAATACAATCTCCACAAAAGCAGATAACACTTGGTGGCCTGCACCTTCCTGCCAAAGGTGAAAAGTAATGTTCAGTTAAATCATCATAACTAATTTATCTGAATTGGCAAAAGAACTGGTAGAAAACCATTGCACCACAAAACATACATGAAGCAACGCTTGCCTTTCTTCGCTGCGTAGATTATGGAATAGGTCGCTTATCACAAAGCGTATTGCTGTAATTGTTAAGCATTTTATTTAATTCAGAAAAAAAGAACTAGTAAGCGAAAGCCAAGGTATGGCCATTAACCCAGCTATGACGTAAAGTTCTAAATAAGCCTACCATGGAAAAAATTAGACTTGCCAGATCCGTTAGCACCAACTGCAGAGGAACAGATAAAATTTATTAACTGAATAAATTGAATATAAATGATTTCCTGAAGATTAAAGCTCTTAATTCAAAATATTCTATGAAGAAATTAACATAAAAACATAAAGAAATTTGAAAAAAGGAATAATATTATTTACCAACACAGTTGACTTTGGAACTAAAAGGTTGAGTTACAATTTGCTCCCTGTAACTCTTAAATCCTTCTATTATAACCTACAATAAAAATTCCACCAAAACAAAATAAAAACATATAATTGGAAACTAAAAATAAAAAACAAATCATAAACAAAAGGAAATACGAGACAGCTACTTAATTACCTGCTTTATGTACATTATGAGGATCGAGGAAGTTTATAACACTCCTGCAGTGGGAAAAAACAAATTAGTAAGGCCGAAACAAGAATAGTTTTAAAAACCTTATAAATTAAAAAAAAAAATTACTCGAATTTAAGCAGAATACAGCAAAACTCTAACGAGCAGGAAATATTAAAAACCCATGTTCGGAACAACTAAAAACTACTGTAACTCGAAAAAAAAAATTAGAAACTGATTGAGATTTAAGTAAGTTCAGTTCAAAAAATATAGTTAAGTATAAAACAAAATTGAAGTCTAGGGTTCTACATGAACTGGTTGGGTAAAACAACTGGGGCGAGAATTCAAACAAATTATGGATTTGGGGCTTCAAATATTAGAGACTCACCAGTTGAAATCGTTGATACGAATTGAATCGTACTTCGCGCTTTTAGAGAGGTAGAGTGATGATGTAGAAGGAAAAATGGAGGGAATTGTTTTGACGATTTTCAGAACGCGAATATCTGAGCAGAGCGCTATATGCTCTCTGTCGTGTTCTGATTTTACTTACTTTTACCCGCTTGGTATATTTTTCATTTTCATTTTCTTTTCTTTTTTTCTTTTTTTCATTTTCGAAATTTTTATTTCTATTATTACAAAATTTTATATATTTTGACGCCCTCGTCCACTTTGTAATAAATTGGAGTTGAAAATATGCTGTGAGATGAATCTCGAGTCTAAACAAAATATTCGTGTAAGAAATTGTAATAATCTTCCAATTAAGTAGAGTTGGATTTTTTTATAATTTTAGAATATTGACTATTAAATAATTAAAATCGCACTCACCAACGACAAATAAGAGAAGTCAGGCCAAATCAATGCTTATTCATCTATCTTATCTATAAAATTGTGCAGACTAACACCATATATAGATTTTACTTTTATCATTACGTCGAGTGGACAGTTAAGCAAAGCTCGTGATATTACTCTCGAGTATCGGAGATTTAACTCCAATTCAAATGGTATCTACTCATCCTTCCGACCATTAGAGATCGACGAAAAACTTTTCCCAAGCCTCGAAGAAAGACCTAAAGTGAATGGTGCCAAATCTTCCGTTCAAGGAAAAAGGAATTCGCAAGCAATTGAACGTGTTGTTAAAAATGCATGAGAATGAATCTATCTAATATACTGATTGAGTGTAAAAAATGCATGAGAATGAATCTATCTGGCCCCTGTTTGGTATACATTAAAATTTTCATTTTCATTCTTATACTCATTTTCAACCACATATTCTTCAATAAAATAATATTTTTCATCACATCAATAATTTTTCCTTCTTTTTCAATCACACATTCTCTATCAATCTACTATTCCATAATGCATTCTTCCAAAATAATGTGGCTCAAACTGATTGAGTGTGATATTGACGATTGAGCTTGATGTGGACTCGATCTCATCTATGGAGAATTTTTATCTTCAATTCACTCTTAACTGATTAATAGCTTGTTTGTATAAGATCCCTTACCCATTGCAGCCGAGAATGCACAATTGGTCATTTATTTTTGAAGAGTCGAGACGCACTAAACATATTCGCATTCAATATGAAATATTATGCTTGAACACTGCAATGAAAAAAATTTAGAAAACTTGTCTATCCTCTCTGTTCATGAGTAGAATCTATTCAAATTTGGTAAAACGTTTTTACTAAACTTATATAATAAATACAAGTTGGCCAGATCAATGAAAATTATTAATGATCACTCTCCAAATATTGAAATATTTTTCCATCTGAGGCAAGTACCAATGATTAGATGAACTGCCCACACGTCCTTGGGTTTTCTTGAGACAATCCTGCTAAAATTTAAATTTAGCAAGCTTGGAATAAATTTTCCTTTCACTGTGGTTCATCGGGCTTGCTACCCATTTGCTTGCTTGAACTATACAATAGCATGATGTCCACTTCTACGTCATAAGCTTTAAAGAAGAAACCTATCAACGATAATATAATAATTTCATAAGAAAAGAGAATTTTTTTTAAAAAAAATTAAATATGTAAGAATTCAATTTTGAACGATCATTTCAATCTTTTTCTTTCAAATCCAGAAAAATCAGTCAATAAGTGACGAACTCCATTATACAAATAGTAGGACAGGGCTAAGGCGGTGCCCAGAGACGAGGAATGGCATAGTAATCGACTAAATGCGACTAAATGCTTTGGCGAGTTGAAAATCATAAATTCGAAGAATCTCGAAATAGGACAACCTTTTCGAACTGGTGCTAAATCCATGGGGCAAGCAAGAGACAACCTAACGAATTGAAACATTTTAGTAACCAGAGGAAAAAAAGCAAAAGTAATTCCCACTGTAGCGGCGCGTCTTCGATTAGGTGTCTCGTGAAAGGGGATGTGCAAATCAAAGCGGGGCTATAATGTCATCTTTGTTGACAGATAGGTTGACATAATACTACATGGCAGTCTCCCATTACATAGTTTTAAACAATGTCATCATTTTTCATCTATCCATGCATTTGTCAAAGAAGATGTTTAGATTCATTTGATAAAGTAGCAAAATTTCTTTCACCATGACCTTCCCCGCCAGTAGACAAGGACTAGCCTCATTAATGCCCACTGGGCAAGAGGTGCACTGGTGTACTGTCGTAGGTACCCAAAAATAGTCCTTAAACCTCTAAAACTAATATAGTAGTGAAAGTAAGGGTCGATCCCACGAAAAGTGTGTAATTCAATATTTTATACTCCGTACAATGATTATGGGGGTTTTTGTATGCAAACAATTGTAAATAACACAAGTAATAACAATGAAAATTAAACTAACGAAAACAATTAAAAGACTAACCTTGGTCCAAGTCAATATCCGCATTCGGAAATCCACAATTGATCATAGATGCAAGGATAATTCAATTCATATTCTGAATATTCACCGTTGGAATAATTTTCCTATTTCTCCTTAATTTTAGTTAGTTAGAAATCAGCGTTCTAATTAACCCTAATTATTAAATAACCTCATACCAGCGCTAAAGATTCAATTTAATAACAGCTTTACAAAATAGAGAAATCGATGAACTAGATAACACAAA
>CAIGRF010179097.1:0-10878 GCA_903798235.1 Fraxinus ornus
ATGATAAACTTATCTCATATTTACGCATATTATAGTCTCCCCTTTTGTAGACTTTGATCTTACACACAAAGATTTGAAAGTAACAAATGCAAGTAATCAAGATCTTTAATAACATGAAAGACTCAAACATAAAGATCGTTGTTCTTAAACGATATTTGCCCATCTCAATGAATTTTGGTGCTTAAAGGGTTTCCCGACAAATGGTTTGTAGGATTTATCAAGCCTTGTAGTAGAAAACACTTTAGTACTTGTGTTTTGTCTACCAAAACTTCAAGAACACAAAGGGGATTTTTAACATAAAATTGAAATGAAATTTCAATGTATTTTGGGAATGAAGAATGATCTCAAGTGTAGCTATTTATTTCTATATGTTTTTTCTATATTTTTGTTGATCACTAACCACCTATATATAGTCATCAAACATTGCTATACGAAGTTGTGCTAAAAACCCGCCAAAAGCAACTAGAATTTGAACAAACGGTCAAAAAAGGCTAACCGTTTCTTCCATGCGGTCGCATGGCTTAAATTGTACAGGGACCTTTAGTCCCTGCATGGGTTCATGCGGCTGCATGGGCCACAAGTTTACCCATATTTCTATTTTTCATTTTATATCTCATTTTATTGATTTGAACAACAATTTCAACAAAATATCATACTTATGAAGGAAAGGTATGCAAGAAATTATTACTTAATAGGTGTTTGTCAAGTTGGTTTTAAAGTAGAATAGGCTTTCGTTGTTACCCGTTGTCCAATTCCACTGTTTCATCCCCTACAATCTATTCTCCGTGCTTTAATGTTATTTTGAAGAGAACCAACTTGAGTTCAATTGCTATTTCACCCCTAACCACGACTCATCCATTGATTCCTCGACATCAACCGGTTTCGACCTCCACCAATTCCATTGTCTTCGTTAATGCCTTCAAACGGCAATAGTGGTGCACGATATGTTTCCTTTTTGCTACTGTAATACACAAAATACCTGTAAATTCTTTTTATATTTTATTTATTCTTTTTTTTTTCATGATAAAAGCGAGTATAACTGGCCCCACTATAGCATAATTCTCATGGCTTCAATTTTTTCAAGCAGAAGATATTTACGAGGAAAATCGCGGTTCATCAAATTATTAATTCATCTAATAACTCTCAAAAAGAAAAATATTATTTTTCATGACACTATCACTGTAATTTACGGTCGATAAATGAAACGTTAATTGTATTTTAAATTGACAATTGAATGTCACGTGATACCATTATTATTTTATCCACAAAATTATAAGTCAAATTTATTTCATTTTGTATTTGAACAGTTGCAATTACAGCTCCCAACCGCTAAACATGGAGTCTATTCTTTCTTTTCCTTCCATCGCTCCAGCTTTCACCCCTCACCGGCCCCGGCGCCATCTCGTTTTCCGTTCAAATTATTGCCCTAGAAGGAGCACACTACTACGATGCCAAGCAGAAAACTCTACCAACAATTCACCCGCCAATCGAGATGCCGAGCCCCAAAATGGGCTGCTCAAAATGGCATGGTATGCCTCAGAATTTCTCGGCATAGCTGCCTCTTTTCTCCGTTCTCCAAAAGAAATTGACGATGAAGAAAGAAATTTGGAGCTTTCTGTTGATGAATTGGGTAAAATTGATCGTGCCGCAGTCGTGGATACTATCAAAGAGGATTTCCAGAGATCTTACTTTGTTACAGGTACTTAACCTGTCTGATTTGTTTGACATTTATTTATTTATTTAAATTTAGTCGTAGTTTTGGACGTGAACTTGTTACCCTATCTTTGCAAGTCGATTTTAAGAGTGTGTTCTCTGTTGTCTTCGTCGATTCTCTGAGACAAGGGCATGTGACTGATCTGTGTCGACATCTTTTCTCCTGGCCCTTCATTAAAGAGGGCATCCTTGACCATAGACATGGCAAGTTTGCCATTAGGGGCTGAGTTACTGAGAGATACTACTAGTGTCTCCCAACTATTAGGAAGAGAGCTTAAAAGTAGTAAGGCTTGTATTTCATCTCCGAGCGGCATCTCTACAGATGACAATTGGTTTACCAAGCGCTGAAATTCACTGGTGTGTTCAGCAACTGAAGCTCCACTCTTTAACTTCAGATTCACCAAACGCCTCATCAACAAGGCTTTGTTCCGAGCGGTCTTGGCTTGGCTGGTGTGTGGCAGTGAGCTTGATCATAGCTCCTGATGAAGATTCCTCCATTGACATCTTGATTTCACAACAACTTGATCAAAATCAAAGTTTTATAAAGTACTACAAGGGTCAAATGATAAACCTGGCTCTCATACCACTTGTTCTGATTCTCTGATCACGAAAGGAGAAGATAGAAGAAGAATAACAATTCTATTTCTATCTTGAATAGAACTTTACAAGAGAATTTTACAAATTCTCAATAAAAAGAGAAAAATCTCTCTCTGGTCTCTCTCTTCCTATCTCCTCTTCTTCTCTCTTCTTCTTTTCTTTCTATGACACTCTCATTGAATGCACACACATCACGTCTTTAATGAACATATCCCGAGGCCTATTTATGGATTTAGTAAGGTGGTTTGTTAGTTGACAAAACCAACTTAAATTCCTCCTCCGAAGTTGAAAAGTCAAAATAGGCGGCTATGGATAGAGTTCAAATTCAACTTGTCATCTACTTGTGGAATACTTGTTCATTAAGCAACCAACTTGTGGCTATCACAAAGGCGGCTAGGAGAATCCAATTCCAACTTGAATTGCGGCTGAACTTATCAATTTATGAAAGGCTCCATGATTGTCGTTAGAGGACATATCTGTGGCACTTTATATAAGACTCATGTGAAAATGTATTCAGATAGTCTCAACATAGTGGAACGTGAGGCTTCTCAAAATTTGTGGCACCAGAGCCTCGGTCACATGAGTGAGAAGGGGTTGTCTACTTTGACAAAGAAGGAGCTAATCACTATTGCCAAGGAAGATGTGCTAGCTCCTTGCAACCACTGTCTATTTGGTAAGCAACATAGAGTCTCTTTCAATTTCTCTTCGACGAGACGATCGGAGTTGCTCAGTCTTGTACACTCTGATGTTTGTGGTCCCTTGGAGGTTGAATCACTAGGCGGCAACAAGTACTTCTGACATTCATTGATGATGCTTCTCGAAAAGTATGGGTGTATTTCTTGAAGACAAAGGACCAAGTATTGGATTATTTCAAACTGTTTCATGCCATGGTGGAGCGAGAANATGGGTATACTTTTTGAAGACAAAAGACCAGGTATTTGATTATTTCAAACTATTTCATGTCATGGTGGAGCGAGAAACATGAAAGAAGCTTAAGTGTCTCCGCACAGATAATGGAGGCGAGTACACTTAAAGAGTTGGATGCCTACTGCAGAAGATACGTCATTCGATATGAGAAGACGGTCCTACGTATCCCACAAAATAATGGATTAGCTGAAAGGATGAACCAGACGATCATGGAAAAGGTCCGAAGCATGCTCAGTATGGCTAAGCTACCAAAGCCTTCAATGTATCATTCTCGAACGAAGCATCGACATCCGCTATCACTAGATAAGAGAGGTGATGGATCAACAATTGTTGAGACTAGTAAAGATTCACACAAATGAGAATCCAGTGGATATGTTAATAAAGGTAGTTCCAAAGGAGAAGCTAGAGCTGTGCAGAGACATAGCTGGGATGGTTAACAAATAAAAATTAAGTTAATTGCAACTGAAGGGGGAGAATTGATAAGTTCAGCCGCAATTCAAGTTGGAATTGGATTCTCCTAGCCGCCTTTGTGATAGTTACAAGTTGGTTGCTTAATGAACAAGTATTCCACAAGTAGAAGGCAAGTTGAATTTGAACACTATCCATAGCCACCTATTTGACTTTTCAACTTCAGAGGAGGAATTCGAGTTGGATTTGTCAACTAACAAACCGCCTTACTAAATCTATAAATAGGCCTCAAGATATGTTCATTAAAGACGTGATGTGTGTGCATTCAATGAGAGTGTCATAGAAAGAAAAGAAGAAGAGATAGAAAGAGAGAGACGAGAGATTTTTCTCTTTTCATTGAGAATTTGTAAAATTCTCTTGTAAAGTTCTATTCAAGGTAGAAATAGAATTGTTATTCTTCTTCTATCTTCTCATTTCATGATCAGAGAATCACAACATTCTCCTCCATTTCATTGTCGAGATTGTTATTCGAGAACACTCCCTTTTTGAATGATCCTCGCTAAAAACGAGGCAACCTAACAGGGAATATGGGCTGCATGGATGTCAATTTGGAAAAGAGTACATGGACTTATAACCATTTAAGTGCACTCTCATTGGAGTGAGTCTTAAGGGTGAGTTCTACCTAGTGTGGTTATAACAAACACACTCTTATGTGCAGGCTATTTTTGTTGTCATTTCCAATTATATGCTTGTCACATTGTTTGAAGCGTGTACGGTGGTAACAGATGGGAACATTGATCTTCAAGTCCAAAACCCGCGATAGTCCCACAATAGTCACAGCTTATGGACCCTAAACTTCGAATATATATATAGCAGAGAGATGAAGGGATTTTAATTCTGGACTATTGAGGTCCTATTTATAGACTCACAGAGAAGCCTAATTGAACTATCTTAAACTCTTAGAGAAGTGAAGCATATAAATTGCATTTGTTTATTTTTCTGAATCTAGTTCAGCTTACATATTGAAATTGTCGGAATTTCCAAAATTAATTCCTCCTCTTAAGGTTTTTCCGATTATAAACTGGAGATGAAGTTTGGAATCCGGGAAACAACTCCATCTAAAGTGTTTTAAGTTGTTAGACTGGGGAATGCCTCCTTTTGCATATAGGTTGGATTTATTTTTTCGTCTGGCGCAACACGCATGATCTTTAACAAATGGGTGGTGGTGGAACTTGAATGTAGGACTTTTGGATGCTCTGGTTTGCTTCCACTGAATTGTGTTTTCAACGCCCATATGGTATAATTAGTGGTACTCCAGTTTCATTTGTGTAGATGGAACTTGTGTAATGAGATCTAGTCTATTGCTTCTTGTATATAGCTTTACAGATGTGCATAAGGGGTTCATCTACACAGAACTTGAATAATTGCTAGATGATTTAATGCATGTTTGGCTCATCTTGAAAAGTTTACTTACATGTAAAATTAGTAATCTGTTTTACTGATCACAGTTAAAGACAAGTATTTACTTGCTTTGATAGTGACGTGAGATTTTATGGATAAACTAAGTTAACTTTTTTCTTTTTTTTCTTTTTTTTGGCTTAAAAGTAAGAAAAAGGTAAAATGAACACTAGGTAACTTTTATTTTTTGAATCTTAAACCAAAATTCCGTTTAGTGATCATTGAAAAAATTAGAGAGTAAATGGAATGGATCAGTGCACAACATGTCAAGAAATGGATAATGGAGAATCACTGTGTAATGACATCGCTGTTAAAACACCTTTGCTGATACTAACCCTCGTTTGGCTAATTTTGGAGTTTCAGATTGTTAGTGCATATCCTTACATGAGCTTTGCATGCTATTTCAGGGGACAAACTGACCTTTTCTTTGCTCTTTAGGAAATCTGACCCTTGACGCTTATGAATCGGACTGTGAGTTTGCTGATCCTGCAGGTTCCTTCCGAGGGCTAAGTCGATTCAAGAGGAATTGTACGAATTTTGGATACTTAATTGACAAATCAAATATGAAGCTTATGAAATGGGAGGATTTTGAGGTTAATTAATCAAGACTCGAACCTTTGTTGGAAATCAGCCCATCAAGTTTTTTATGATCACCAAGCTACGTCGTGTTCTTTGCAAACATGTGCATACTTGTTCTTTGCAAAATCAGCCACTAACTGATTAGAAAAGGCTAGTCGTATTTTTCCCATACTTGTACAGAACACTAATGATTCTTTTTTCTTGCTTGGAAACAGAATAAAGGAATAGGACACTGGCGTTTCAGTTGTGTTATGTCATTTCCGTGGAAGCCCATTCTTTCAGGTATATCAAACTAATCTGTATGGCTTGTTTGATAGGAAGGATCAACATTAATGGACTATATCAATGAAGAAAGAGAAGATAATATCCCGTCAATTGGCCCCACACAAGAGATAGAAATTCAAAATTGATGGCCGGATGTGATGGATAACGGTCATATTTTTCATTTTTATAGATGAAAAATGAGAAACAAACGGGGGCTATGCAATCTTTGCATTACTATGCCCAAAACATGCCCTTAAAGGCAAAAGTTGTTAATTATTCATAAATCGTGCTAGTTTTCGGTTAATATTGATGGGAAGAGGAAAATCATTTCATTATGTACCAAATAATTAACTGGCATTTTCTTGTTGACATTAGATGAAAAACATCGACAACAAACTAAGCCTTAGTCTCAAGATTTGGGGTCAGCGACATTACATGGAAAAACACTAGCATAATTAGAAATTCGTTTTTGACATTTCATTCTTGAATTCTATTGCAGCTACTGGTTATACAGAGTACTATTTTGATGAAAAATCTGGAAAAGTATCCAGGTATATAAATTGCAATTTAAAGAACAAATTTATGTTTTGTTTGTGCATCTTTATTCTAAAACTTTCTGGGATTCTTCAGGCATGTGGAACACTGGAATGTTCCTAAAATGGCTCTGTTGAAGCAAATTTTTAGGCCGAGTAGGGTGTCGATTAGTCGGTAATTTAGATGAAGAAATATAGTTACCTGTAAATGAGAAAAGGTGTGTTGTGATTTGTAACATAATTATTCTATTAACTTATCTACGAATTTATTTTATTACAAGGTATGATGCTAAGATGCTTTTGACAAATTTGGAGTTGCATAGGATTTTTAAAATCAATTTCGGTTTTTAGTAAGTGATTTAGAAATTGCTGGAACAAAAATTATTGAAATCAATTTCCATTTTAATAACCGTTGAATCCTATTTGATTTAGCTAAAAATTAAATTTTTAGTAAATTTTTAAATTTGAATAGACGTTAATGAAATGACTGAAAATTGATAAAAGTTACGAGTGTCATGAAGTATTCATATGCAAGAGAATATTCACAGACAACGATTTTTTAACTAGTTATGCATATTTTTTGTGGTGCATTTGTGGTTCATCTTCACAATCCAAGGTGAGCCGTTAAGAGTCCACCCAGCGGCAGATTACAAATCTAATTGGGTCAGGGGGCAAACGTCCCTGAGCCCATTGGCATGGCCAGTTGAGAGACTGTCTTGGGCATATAAAGCTCGATCCACTTCGACACCAGTAAGCACAATCACAGTCAAGCTAAAATGGACATTGATGTGGTCATTATGGGGCACCTCGAGCACGAGGATTGCCACGGCTCCCCATTCTCAATTATGGGACCCATGTCATCGGGATACCTTGAGGATTGAACCCATAACTACCTACAATATTACATTGGTCGTCCTCGGGCTGTGTGGTCGGACATTTACCTTAACCAACTTCCCAAGGTACTCTATTGGAATCCAACGAGTGCGATTTTTGGTAGAATCATGCATGGTGCAATCTTATTGCTTGTATTATTGGAGCATAGTTTCAGATACTTATAAGTTCAAGCAATAACCCTTCCACTTCAAGGTAAAGCAAGAGATGGGCTTGCCGTTGCATTATTCTTGTCTTTGTTTATACATCACATTTTTACGGATTAGTCGACATATTCGACAATCCCAGCGTGCACACAAAAGATTTAATGTCACCGTCAACTGTTGTTCATCCGTTTGTAATGGAAAAAATGAAACAGAAAAAGAAAAAGAGAATTTGGTCCGTGAAGGAGACAAATTAAACCTACAAAATTTTGGTACTCATGTGATTCTGTGAAGTGCACAGTACGAAATTTTACAGCCACAAAATCCCCACTACTAGCGGCCATTCAGAATGATATCACAACCCCTTTATTTGCCTCTCTAGT
This sequence comes from Fraxinus ornus, assembly GCA_903798235.1. Taxonomy (NCBI): domain Eukaryota; kingdom Viridiplantae; phylum Streptophyta; class Magnoliopsida; order Lamiales; family Oleaceae; genus Fraxinus; species Fraxinus ornus. The sequence goes on from CAIGRF010179097.1 coordinate 7,897, forward strand.
TCCTAGGGATGACCACCACAATCAAAAGCAATGCAGAATTTTTAATTATATTTAGTTCGATATAACTTGAAATCTCGTACGACGACTGATTTCATATAAAAAACTAACAAATAAAAGTTACTATGACGATAATATGTTGATCTTCTCCAAGAGTTCATATCGATGGAAAGATTTGACACCTCAGCTCTTAGCCATTCTAAGGATATAGTATGTTTCGAGGGTTGGGCTTTTCATCCGATATGTAAGCTGAGTTTAGAATATCACTAGAGAATTTAGTTCGATTTTTATATTGAGGGTGTGTTTGAGCCACATTATTTTGGAAGAATGTATGTTGAAATAGTAGATTGATGAAGAATGTATGATTGAAAAAGAAGGAAAAGTTATTGATGCGGTGGAAAATATTATTTTATTGAAGAATGTGTGGTTAAAAATGAGTTGAAAAATAAAAATGAAAATTTTAATGTGAACCAAACAAGGGTTGCAGTCAAAAATTAGGGTTACATCAAAACCACCAACCAATTACATAAATAACACTTGTACATTATGTTTTAACTGACGTAATATTTGACGTACAAGTAGAATAATACGAAGATAAATAGATAAGGTAATCAAATAAATATTTCACACGTGTCATGCAATGAAACGAGGTAGTGAAAAATAGTTATATAATAATAATTGGTGGGCCATGCGTAATTGATGGCCCGTGAAGTGGGGCGGCATTAGTGGGATGAGATTGAGGCTCACCGCTCACGAGATGGAATATGGGAACTTGCAAAAAGTTGAGAAAATGGGACCCAATAACTTCTTTTCAACTGCAACAACCCAAACAAAATACTTTTAACCTCCATAAACCCCCCAATCACGCGCTCACAGTATTTTGTCAGTAAATTACTGAAGATGCTCAAATGTATATATTTGTCCATTACTACTCATCACACATGAATTAGGTCATGAAAGATTCCTCAAGTACATGAATTTTTGTTAAAAATTTAAAATGTATCAATCATGTTCGTGTATTTTTCTTCCTCTAATCTTTCATCATTTTTCTTCATTTCAAATTCCTGTATATTTTCTGTGAAAAAAATCATGTACTCATAACAAGGTCATTAGGCTTCACCCTTGTCCAAGATGAAAAGCCGAGAGTTACGAAACATTTTCGAGGTATAAGAGTTTGAATCCCTTTTTCAAGTATGAAGTCGAGAATATTCTAAACGATTATGGTGAAATCTTGAGCTAAACAAAGTAGAACCTCGAATCCTTTGCAAAGCGTGATATTGAGAGTACACATGAAATGAACAATAAGTGCGTTTGGTAGTGTTCGAAAGTAAGTTAAATTTACTTTTAAATTACTTACTTTGCAAACATTATTTTAAAGTTACTCGATTTAGTAACGAAATTTTAACTTGCTTTCAAAAAAAATAAAAATGACTTGTATAAGCATATCCAAATACTGTAGCAGTTGAAAAAGCAACTTCAACAGTACAACTATTTTTCCAAAACTTCTGACGTAGAAAGAACATTTGTCTATATATTGTTAAAGAGCCTACAATAATCTAACCAAATAAATAAGTGATTTATATAATTAATTATAATTAAATACAGCAACCAGCTTAACTTCTATAAATACTTATGCTTGTCAGTTATATAACACCACACACATTCAAATTCCACTCCCTACAATGGACTGTTTGTGCAGAATCTCCTTAAGATTTTCAGTAAGTCTACACTTTTCTTCTCTTATCTTTTATCCACCTACTACTCTCATTTCTTCTGTTCACAACTCATTTGGGAAAGATACTGAACTATTTTGTTGTTAAAGAATACGTTCTCAAATATTGTGTACTAAACATGCAAATTCTAGACTATTAACCGGTCATTTTATATGAGAATATTACTACATAACTATCATTGCCTCTTCATGTCATGTTTGGTAGAGATGATTAGATAGTCTATCCAGTACTGCATCCCAAACAAGTCCAAGAAGAAAATCAAGGACTAGAAACCAGTCAATACAGTACACAATAACACTCACTTTTACTCATTTTAACTATTTTCTTTTCCTTACAGATTACAGAGGCACTCAAGTTTCTTGTGGTGATTCTTGGAGTGCTTACTATAAAAAAAGTTGAATGCAGAAAAGCAAAAATTTTGAACAGTTTTGAGTACTCAGCAATTAACTGCAGAGCCCACAGTGCATCAATAGAACAATTTGGTGGGATTGGTGATGGAAAAACATTAAATACGAAGGCATTTCAAGAAGCAGTAAACCATTTGAGCCAATATGCATCAGATGGTGGGTCTCAACTCTTTGTTCCTGCGGGTAAATGGTTGACAGGAAGCTTCAATCTCACCAGTCATTTCACTCTTTTCCTTCATAGGGATGCAGTTCTTTTGGCTTCTCAGGTATAAAATTTGTAGTACTTAGAAGTTACTTTTAAGTAAATTTTGTTTCTAATCATATTTGAATAAATTGCTTTTTTATCTTATTTTAAAAGCAACTCTTAGATTGTTTTAGATTGTTTTGTCAAAATAAATAACTTCCTTATTTCTAACTTTTTTGTGTAGAAGTTACCTATTTTGTTAGTATCTCGTGTTATTGTCAAGATAGGTAACTTTGGTCTAGGTTTCATCTCCTATCAACAGTGGGCAGGAGTTATAATGCTCGCTGTGGGTGTGACAGTATGTGATATTGCCACATCATCAATGGGGGGTATGATGTGGCAACACCACATATTGTCACACAGTGGGCAAGAGATCAAATTTAGTCAATGACAAAATTAATAGTTTCAAACTATTTAAAAAGGAACTTTTTAAGCTACATGATTTTATTTTCTATGTGATTTTAAATGAACATTCTTGTACATTTAACACTTGAGCTAATCCTGAGGGGTAGCTCAATTGGTCAGGTTTTGGGTTTGCTCCCCAATGGTCACCAGTTCGAGTCCCCTCACGCCACTGAGGTGAGAAACGGCTGTAAACTTC
>CAIGRF010179097.1:11160-31392 GCA_903798235.1 Fraxinus ornus
CCAATGGTCACTAGTTCGAGTCCCCTCAGGACCACTAAGGTGAGAAACGACTGTAAACTTCAGGGTCCCGTGGGATTAGTCGAGGTGCGCGCAAGCTGGCCCGGACATCCACAATTATCAAAAAAAAAAAAACATTTAACACTTGAGCTGCAATATGCCCTTTAGTTCAGCTTTGTGCATGAACTACCTTCAGTTGGTGTATATTTATGGACGCAGTACTTAGATTGGACATTATAATCTCAAAATTTTGACCCTTTCTACTTAACCAAGCATACCATAGTATCAAGCAGCGCATTCAGTTGCTCGGGCGACGCAGATGGACTGGTTCGATCAGCAAGTGAATATCAAAGGCAGGGCAGATGGCTGCATACTGTATATAGAGGTGTAAAGTGGACTGGTTCAATATAGTGCAGCCCAACACGGGTACTGCAGTGGGCTAGCCAGGGAAATCGACCCTTGTGGGCCATTCGCTAACCAGCTGCTATGCTGTAGTTTTCGCTGTCTTCATTCTTGAATTTTAATAAAAACTTCTTTTTTTTTTGGCCTGTGTTGCACCTCTAGCTGTGGATGTAGTCTACTTTCACACTACCAGTCATGTCACTCGCAATCAATACTAACATTTTTCATTCATTTAACACAAATAATATCATTTTGTTTCAGGATATAAACACCTGGCCTTTGGTTGATCCCTTACCGTCGTATGGCCATGGAAGGGACGCCGCTGGTGGAAGATACATCAGTCTTATATTCGGAAACAACCTTACAGACGTTGTTATCACAGGTAACAACATAAGTTTCTGATACACATGCTTGAGTAACGCGCACATGTGCGTAAGAGTAAATGTATGCTCGAATAGTGTTGATAATTGGTTGCTTCTCATCATCAGGTAACAATGGCACCATCGATGGGCAGGGTGCTCTTTGGTGGCAAAAATTTCACGGGAAAAAGCTTAAGTACACAAGACCATACCTAGTTGAAATCATGCATTCAGACCACATTCAGATTTCAAATCTAACCTTTGTGAATTCTCCAACATGGAACATTCACCCTGTTTACAGCAGGTAATAATCATAATTCACTGGTCTAATCTTTTCGAGTTCAGTAAAGATCATTTCACAATTTCACATATTTTGGTGTAAATTTGCAGCAATATTCTTATCCAAGGCATTACAATCCTAGCTCCAGTTACATCCCCAAATACAGATGGAATTAACCCAGGTGAGTCGATTTCACAAACCGAACCGAACTTTTGTTGGACCATGTGGAGCCTAACTAATATTGGTCGTTTTATGCTTATCCCTTAAATGAAGTTTTACACTGATCCCCTCGATGAAGTTGTTAGGTGTATTTTAGGTTCACCAGAATTTTATACGTGCATTAAGTCACCCTAATATCCCACACACATAAAAGATTATTTAGGCCCTTTTTCAAACTTCCACTTCATCTTCATCATAAAAATCCAGGCCAATGAGTAGACGCAGTTCTCTCACATTGAGGGTGAAGCACTATATATGTGTATTTACACGCGTGCATTTCTAATTTCGTTTTTACTCTTATATACTCCCGGGATTGGATTAAGGCTTAATTCCTAATAGAAATCGAGTTGCTAATACCTTCCTACATTATCAGATTCTTGCACAAATACAAGAATTGAGGATACCTACATTGTATCTGGAGATGATTGTATAGCAGTCAAAAGCGGTTGGGATGAATACGGTATAAAATACGGTATGCCCACGAAACAGCTGACGATCAGACGGCTCACATGCATTTCCCCCTACAGTGCTGCCATTGCATTAGGAAGTGAAATGTCAGGTGGGATTCAGGATGTAAGAGCCCAAGAAATCACAGCCATTAACACAGAATCAGGGGTCAGGATCAAAACAGGAGTTGGAAGAGGAGGATATGTAAAAGACATTTATGTAAAAGGCATGAATTTGCATACTATGAAAATGGTTTTTTGGATTACTGGAAATTATGGCTCTCATCCTGATAATCACTATGATCCTAAAGCTTTCCCGGAGATTAAAGGGATCAATTACCGGGATGTGGTAGCGGAGAATGTGTCGATGGCGGCTCGTTTCGAAGGAATTTCAGGTGATCCGTTTACAGGTATTTGCATTTCTAATGCAACTATAGGTATGGCTAAGAAGGCTAAGAAATACCCGTGGACTTGTACTGATGTCGAAGGGATTACGAGTGCCGTGGTTCCTCCACCGTGTAATCTGCTGCCGGATCAAGGTCTCGAGAAAGTCGGGATGTGTGATTTTCCTTCAGACAGTTTGGCAATTGATAATATAGAGTTACAGAGATGTTCTTATAGTATGAATACCTTAATGTAATGTACTGCTAAAAGTTTTATGTTTTGTCCTAAACTTGTGTAACTTTTGGATTCTGGGTTGACAAATCTAGTTCCTTGTTTGATAGCATGGACTTAAGCACTTACATTTGAATCAATTTTGAACCCAATGTCAAAGCCCTCATTTCAAGCTTCAGAACAATCTATCCTTATTACATGTAACGAAAGATTTGTAACATAACACTAGCGACAATTCACATGAATCCGCCAAGATTAGACTGAAAAATTGTAAACCTCTATAATAAAAAAAAATAAATCCTCAAGTTGAAAACCAAGAAACTGAGGCCAGTATTGCATCATCTAGAAATAATCCCCCGTTAGGACATTTCTGGGAAATACTTTTACGGATAAACGAGGATCAAAGTCCTCTTCTCGACTAAGAATGACCATTGTTCACTTGAAGTTTCCATAAGTGATCTTGTCCGATAGGTTGCACTATTGTGCAACTGTTACTCAGGTGTTTTCGATCGACCAATTGTAGTGAGAATTAGCGAATTGGAAGTAGTGCCTTAATCTTCCGAAGTTGCTTCATGCTTGCTAGCCCCTACTACTTAAAAAATTGGAGTTCAGCCCTTCCTTTAGAAGGGCCTTTTCTCCTTTGGCCATTTACCTTAATTCCGTTCACTCTTACATCACCCCGTGTTAGCTGACTACCGAGCTAACTACCAAGATAGCCACAATGTGAGCTCCCCGCAATGCAAAGACAGTTCTTAACTCTTCTAACCAACGATATAGCTAACTCCTTCTATAAATTGCCCCATCTCAGAACAAAGTTCTGGAAATAAAAAAATTGAGACACAACAATGAAAGCAACAACAGATTTTGCATAATATTCTGTTGAGATACGATAGGGGCGTTACAAATAAACATGAAACACACAGTCCTTGCTATCAAATTATTAGAAAATCCAAAAAAATGTCGATAAAATCAAGGAGATCGCATAATCTTTAACAAGGAGAAGCCTTTTAAGGGCACGTTATTTAAGCTCTTTTGTACAGGATTCACTATGGATATAACGGCCAAGTAAGATTCTAACAAGAACCTAAGACCATTTTATCTTAAACTCGAATATCACCTGAATGTGTTCAATACAGATTTCAACAGATGTAAGAATACTCTTGTAGTCAACATCATATAATCATGGTCCTCAATGAATTGGGTCTGGGTTAAATTTTACCGATTCCCTCCAGATGAGTTCCTTGATATTCTCTTCGGTGAATGTTGGCTGCTCAAAATCGAAAATGAAAGGCCTATGACATACTGGCTCCTCATTGATATCATGAAGAGGCGCCAAGTATGGGTGGCAAAGAGCCTCCTCAACTGCAAATGACCAAGAAAGAATTGAACATCAATGCGGACATCAATGCGGAAGAGATAATGTCATTTAATTTCTAGTGCTCGTCTAACATCTTTTCCCAAAGCAGTTTATCTACTCTTGGACGACTTGTTAGCCAGAAACATGCAGAATTTTTCACTCATTATGATTGTATTCGATTTCCTAATTGTATCTTATTGATCTTTCCGATGGTTTATAGCATTCATTGAGCTAAAATATCAAGAGATCTGACATAGTCCCCTAGTTATAATATAACATTGAATTTCAGAATCACTCAAAATGTTAAATGCAGTCATACCATACCTGTAATACGTTTGCTTGGGTCAAAGACGAGCATTTTCTCTAGCAAATCCAGAGCTCCAGCAGAAGTGTTCTGAAATCTCGCAGAAAATTGTTGTCTTGGATACTGAGGAAGTTGCCTAACATATCTTCTGGCATTGTCACTCCTAAGAAACCCGAGACTCGCATCGTCTGGTGAGCCTATGAGCTTTTAGAATAAAAAAGAAAAGTTGATCAAACCCAGAATGTGGGCTTTATCATATGCATTTAGATAGTTATAAAAAAACAGCCACGTAAAAAGACTAGCACAGAATCAATTTAAAACATTTCTGATAACTTCTAATATATAAAACCTTCATGAATTTTGGCCGACTGTGAGAATTCAAGTCACTTTTAAGAAGCAAATAGAAACTGGATAGGCCACCAAATATGCATTCACTATTGCTGCAAACACGTACCTCTGTGATAAGTCTCAACTGGTGGACATAATCTTTTCCAGGAAACAGAGGTTGTCTTGTCATGATTTCACCGAGTATGCAACCTACTGACCAAATATCGATCGCGGCAGTATACTCCGAACAATTTAGGAGCAGTTCAGGTGCCCGATACCAGCGAGTAACTACGTACTCAGTCATAAAATCGGTCTCGGATGTAGTCCTTGCAAGTCCAAAATCACCAATTTTTAAATCACAATTTGCATTGAGGAGTAAATTGCTTGGTTTTAGATCACGATGCAAGACATTTGCAGAATGCACATACTTAAGTCCTCGTAAAATTTGGTAAAGGAAGAACTGCAAAATTAGAATGAAAATAAATTAAGCTGTCCTGGTAAGACAATTTAGTGAAGAACAGAAAACTTTCTGTATATACTCAGTGGAGTATACACTGATAATGTATGATTAAGAAAACTTATATTTTAAATGGACAAAACTGTTTGATTGTCGACAAACAGGTACCTATTAAGTGATAAAGCATAATTACATTTATAATTGAGATGTCATCATCACCAGCTCATTCTGAAAGAGACCTTATTATGAATTAATTTTTTACAAAAATATGGTACTTCATTTACTTTTGTTTCCAAAAAAGAGGTAGCTTGGTGGCACTTGTTTTTGGACAGATTGGGTATATCACTTGTACTTGTTGATCAGGATTAAGTACAAGAGCTCAATCCATGAAATACTTCAGCCAAACTTACATCATAACAATAGAAAAACAATCAATCAAAAATGTTTTTTAAAGTAAACGAAAGGTGATATGCAACCAAGCTTTCTAGTGTTATTCACCTTCGGAAGATTCAAACCCTCTTTTATTGCCATTCTTTCCTATTTCTTCGGGCCATTGCAGAGGGGGAGAAAAGGATAGTAAAAAAGATGCACGAGACATGCATGTAAGTTTGCAGATTTGATAAGGTAATGTGGAAGCACCTCTACAGAAATTTCCAATTTTAAAATATTGCTGTCACTAATCTACAAAATTGAAGTTAGAATTCCTAAGCACTTAGCTCTATTAAATAAATTAAAATAATACAAATAAACAAAGCAAGAACTCGAGGCAAACCCGACAATGATCGTCTGCCAATGGTTGGTTGGATCGGATAATATTATGAAGATCAGTGTCCATTAGTTCATAAACAATGTAGACATCATTGAAGTTCTCTTTTAGTGGAGGCCGTATGATGTCTTTAATTGCAACTACCTGCAAAAGTATAAAACTTTAGTAGTAGGACACAAAGATTCGACCTACAAATTCTATCGCAAACACTTGAGGCAAATTCTACTGCAAACACTTGAGGCTCCAGAAGAAACAAACTTTTAGAACTAAGGTTTCAAGCAAATGAACAAATTAAGGGTTTGTTTCGAAGAGCTTTTTTAAAAATCATTTTCAACCACCCATTCTATGCGACCATAACTTTTACCTATTTTTTAACCATGCGTTCTCCCAAAAAAGTCATTTTTCACTTGGAAAATCTCTACCGAACAATCACTAAAGCAGCAATAGATAGCTTAGTCAAGATTCAGTATCAAGGATGGATAGGTAACAACACTTACGTTATCATGATCTATATGACGAAGAAGTTTAATTTCCCGTAGCGTCCTCTTGGCATCTATTCTGTTGTCAAAAGCGTTGCCAATCTTCTTAATGGCAACTTCCTTGCGTGTCTCTGAATTCATGGCAGCGCTGAAGCAAATGAAAAATCAAAATTCACTTGCACAATTTGCATATGTGAAGCACCATCACTCAAAGTTTTTATACTCATTTGAACACCTTCCCCAAAGTCACAAGAAGGTTAAAATTTTACGAGGACTAGAACTAGGAGGAAATTTTTTTACTCATGTTGAAAGAGAAAATAATGCAGTCCGTCATATTGGCTTTTAAAATCAAAAAGTCTCTTCGAGAAGAATAGCATATGTTAATGAATTACTTTCTTGAAACTGCTAACTTCCAAATATTAGTACTTTTTATGCCATCCATAAAATACCAACTTGCCTTACACGATTCATGGAAGTGAACCTTTCTTTACATTATCATTTAGCAAACAGGCCAAGAAAGTAAACACAAACTTGAATTCCTAACGCAAGAAATTATAAACTAAAGATGATCTAAACAAAAAATAATGAGAACATAAGGAGAATTTGTATTTCTTTCCTGTCTACGAATTAAGAGAATGATCCTGTTTACGAGACCCATAAATTAACAATTCTATAATGACATGATATCGTTGGGAATCTCCTATATAGAGAGTCAGAGACAAACTGGGGCATTGTGATAGCCTAAAAGACATTTAAAGAAATTCTAACTGACACTGTTAACATCACCTCAAACTCAAGGTCATGACTGACACTAAGTTGAGTTTGGAGGTTAAGTCCAAAAACTGCCGAGAGGATGATCTTAGGTGAAGATATTGCAAGTTGCTTGAGGACAAAATAGGTGCAAAGTAGGCAGCACCATTTCATAGTTGTTGTATGGAACGACAATTAACTTGAAACTACATTGTGGAAGCAAGGATATACTAGTCATAACACGAAATAAGAGTATTTAGAGGTAGAATTGGTAAACAAAAAAAATGGAAAGAACATTTGTATGGAAGCATTGGGAACCGGTCAAACAAGGCTAAGATTGGTCTAAAAGTACTTCAACCAATTAAAAAGGAAAACCTTGGACCTATTGGACAAGCGCAATAATTGGTAGAGTACACGAACCAGCATTCCGAACTGATAGCTGTCTCAGGCAAAATGTTGGAGGAATTGCTTTTCAATGGGACTATTATAAATACAAGGCAACTACTGCTTCACTAAAACTCAAAAGTCTTTGATGCAGAGAAAAACTACATACATATCTGCCTCAACATAATATCTTACCAGATTCCCTGCATCATGCCAGCTGGCAATAGAGAAGCTGCCCATATCATTATTGTCACAAAATGTGTTGTAATAGGCAGCTGTTTGAGGGATGACTGTGATGGTCCATAAAACAAAATTTGGCCTGACGAGTTTCACAAAGCCGCTCACACAAGATAGAAATCACGAGTTCAACTCAAAGTCGAATGAAACTTGTTTTAACACAGCTATAATCTAAAAATGAAAGAGGCAGAAACAATGAAAGGATATAATTTTTTTTAAAGCTTTTCTGTCTAAAAACAACAAAGAAAATGTCCTAGGTTAAGGACATCTATTAATGCAGATAATCTATAGTAACTACATAATCATACAGTTACAGAAGTAATCACAGAAATTACAAAATACAATGAAAATTGCAAAATTATGACCTACAATTTCAACAGTTTTGACCAAAATATTGGCATACTATTTAACATATCAAGAAATCGTCCCAAAAACTTAAAATATTTTCCAATAAATCTATGATTGAATTCAAGAAGGCATAAAAAAATATTCTTGATTCTTACCAGACGATGCCATAAGCCCCACGGCCCACAGGCCTGATAGGAACATACTTTCTCGAAACTTCAAAGAGGTTCCCATACACATTGTACTGCATATATCTTCCACCATGAGTGGGTACGCCTTTGATATTATGTCCACCACGATCTCCTGAACCAGAGCTTGATTCCATAGACATACCCAAAAGAGAACGTCTAAAAAAAGGTTAATCAATAAACCAAGAAAAATCCAAAAATAAAGATGAAAATTATTCAAGACCCCAGTTCAAAGACTCGGTTTTTGACAAAATCTTTGGAGTTTTTTGTGTGGTCGTCGGTGCGTGTGAAAGAAAAAGGAGAGCTTTTCGAATTTCTTCTTTCTCCATTGCTTTTTTTAATTTGGGGTGAAATAAATTTTTTCTTCTTCTACTCATTTTTACTTTCGGTAACTATGCTTGTAAATTTTAATCAATAAAAGTTATTTGCTGTATTATCCGGAGATATAAAGTTGAGTGAATGGGTGAACTTTTGAGCTGGAATAACTTGCCATAACCCGTGAACGAAAATGACTTTTCCGAGGCATGGCCGCGTGGCGTGGTTGAGAACCCACCCCATCGGCCATCCCCCTACACCGTGATAAAAGTTGATTTACAATTTACAAATCAACGTTTTATACTTTCGGAACAACGATTTCTATAAAATCTCTCTTTATTCCCTAACAGTTATTTGTAAGAATTTTAAAGTCAAACTAGTTCGGTTAAGATTTGCCATCAACACTGGAAAATTTCGTAATTGACTCACCAGTCACCATGTTAAAACGAAACTTCTGAAGTCGAACAATGAATGAAATTTTAAATGGACCAGAACTATACTATCGCAACTCTATCGATAATTTTGTAATGTTTGGACGATAAATAACTTACCTTATATTATTGCTTTTAACATAAATGAAATGAATCTAATTTTTCTTAATTAAATTCAATTGGCAGAATTTTTTTTTTTTAAACCATGTTTGGCCCTCATTTTTTGATATTATAATTTTTGGAATATGTTTTTTTAGAGAATGTGTAGTTGAAAAAGAAAAAAAAAGTTTCGATTTACGTATAATATTATTTTATTGAAAAATGTTTGATTGAAAAGAAGAGAGAATGTATTATAATTTTAATGGGACCAAACGGGGTGCATACTATGCTAGTAAATTCATAATTCTTAAAGACTCACTCTAAGCTATGTAAAAAATCACTGTTTTTAAGTAAAGATATTTTATTTTACTTCTCATAGTTTACAACGTCTTATATTTTTAAATTGATTTAGATTTTCAATATCTTTGAATTCTTCAAGGTCGATTGCCTGTTTATTGTTTGATTTTTATGGATTTTGTTGACCTCAATAATTGATTACAAATTATTCCATTAAATCAGCCAAAGCTGGCTGCCATTAATTCCACCTTATTTTTCCAATCAGCCAAAGCTGGTAGCCATCAATTCCACCTCATTTTTCCAGTCAACTTGAGCCTATTGCATTTATTTACTGCATTTAAGTATCATACAAATGGCCACATGGATCATTCTGTGCTTACAGCGGTTGCCAGGTTGGAGCAAAATGCTATCAATCAACTCTTAGTCAACCATCCAGAAAAGAAAAGAAAAGAAAAGAAAAAGCCTGTCGCAGACCTAGACAAGCAAGTTCGGCACAACCCGGCTCTACAAACTTCGTGAGCTGGATCAAATGTGGGCGACGTCAGATTCTTGAACAAGAATTACAGACAATGCAAACTTATATGATTGAAGATTATACGAGTTCAAACGTTTTACAACCAGGAATAAACACTCACAAACCAGTGAACCACAAATACAGCTACATTTAGTATTTAATATATTATATATAATCAAACTAACAGAAGACCTAATAGCTAAACCCATATGCATACAGGAGAGACTTTACATGCATAGTTTACCTCACAGCCTGACCTTGTATATCGTCAGTAGGTCGCACCGAGTTGGTGACATTACCGCCAACTCTAAGGTTACAAAGCAACGCATCACGACCAGTCAGAACGATTTGGAAGAAACTATCTACTTCCTTTGCGAGCAGATCTAATCCTAGTGAAAATTTCTCCGTCTGAATTCTTAAATCAGAAGTTGAGTACTGCACCACTTCAGCTTCGACAGGGTCCAATCCATCTTGTACAATCGGGTACAACTTCTTGACAGTTGTATCAACAGCTTCAAGCTCTTTCAACACTGTGACCCTTCCACTGGAATAAATGTTTCTTATCTCATTATTTACGAAAGCCCGTAGATCAGTAAAAGCTTCTGCCCATGAGAAAGTCTCTGGAACATGTAGGTCCATCAAATTCTTCATAGAACCCGACAATGCAGCAGTAAATATGCTGCATATAAAAAGAGTTACCACCTTAACACCGTACATAGCTCGCATCAAAACCTTTCCCTTTGCAGAGTTCTTAATTTTAGGCAGATCTATGGTTTCAGCAAGACTATCCATGATGGCAAAACAGTTCTCGAGTCTTGGGTTCTTTGAACTAATATGCTGCCTCCATCCATCAAGTGATGATTGTGCTCGCATAAACTGCTTTGAAGCTCCCTCCAAGTTATGCAAGACGCATTGAAGAAAAAGGTGGCTTTGGTTGAGACGAGAGATCTCGGAGCTGAAAGCAATGCAGATATCCAGCAGCTTCACACTATTGTCCAAGTACACATCAATCCATTTATCGTCCCAATCGCAGACAGGGAGTTCAAGCGCGGTTATAAGGGTTTTTATGTCGGTATGAATGGCACAAAGTGACTCCATTGCATATCTCATCCATGATAAACGTAGGACATCTTCCCTGTCAACTGGCTTAAGCTTTTTAAGCCTCTCTGCCAGTGTCACCTCAAAAGTTTTCAACAGATCAAGAAGCTTTGGGGACAGGTTTGAGCCCTTGTATATCATTCGGAAGGGATTTCCAAATGAGAGGAAAGGTCTTTGTGGATCTTGTGGACGACTCATTTAAATATACAAACTGAAGAAATAACAGCAAGAGAAAATACATGAGATAATAAAAAAGAATACCCATATACCGATAGGGGAGGAAGATCCCCTCAACAGAATGTACATGGCAGTCAATTAGGGGGATACATGGCAGTAAAGGGAAATAAACTACCAGAGAGAGAGAGAATGTTTCAAGTATTACAATCAATAATTAATGCAAGCACAAATCCCTCAATCCTTATTGTAATAATGTTATGTAAGCTTAAAAAACATAGTAGTTTTCAGGACAACAGGGGCTCAATTATGTCCTGCAACCGGTATAGTGTGCATGAAATCTTCACAACTCCACAATTTCATACAATCACACACACATTAAACTTCATTCCTCTTATCCCATACTCAAGCCCAGACTCAAATTTTTACTTCTCCTCTTCCAAATTTCAACTCAAAAAATCACTTCTTTCATACACAAATCAAACCATATAAATTACAACTCATGGGCATCTCAATTTCATCAAAGATTTTCACAAAGGATTTGCACAGTTTTGGGAAGCACACCATTCACCAAAAGAATAAATAAATAAATAAAAAGGAAAGCTAAGGTAACTCAACTTTGTGGTTGTAAGTTTGACACGTTCTCATTACTTCTTCAATTTTGGGTTATTGGTGGAAATATGTGGAAGTTTATTGCTTGTGGCTTGATTTGGGAAGAAGGAAAATTTTGATGTTGAATGGTGAATGTTTACATTAGTGCCTACAAAGTGTTTGATAAAAGTCCTAGGTGAAGCTCCTAACCTTGTTGGTGGTATTTGAGAGCAAAATAGAGTATTTTATCATCGTGGGTTGAAACACCCGTCACTACTTGATGTTGGTAAACTCCAACCGAGTAGCAATTTGAGTGAAATGACCAAGGAGTGCGAGACACTAAATTATAATATTCAGTGTTGCTTAACGATTGATGTTGGTAAGGTTATTCACAGTAGCATTTTGCATACTTTCAAGGGGATGGTCAATCCTCCGTCGTGGTCAGTGTTATGGTGAGGTGGTTCTGGGCTTGTTGTGTGATCAGACAGTGATGGAGGTTGAATTTGTTGAATTCATTTTGATAATGGAACTGCTCATGCATAGTATTTAGCATCAAATTCATCTGCAATTGTACCACATGAAGCAGAGCAACGAGGTCAATGCTTGTATAACTTACGAGGGTCGACGTGAAAGGGATGGTCGATCCTCCATGCACGAGACGGTGCGCTAGTAGATTCTCGTCTGCTTATGAACTTCCATGTTCTATGCCAGGTGACAGATGGTTTGGGATGCACCACCTCTTCCGATGGGTGCGTCACAACATCCCCTTTTTGACATAAGTCATAAATTAAGGCCGAGTGCCCAAGACCGCCAGTGGTAGACCCTTTGAAACTATGCATGATGCTATTGTGAATAACTTTACGAACATCAAGCGACACTGAATAGCATAATTTAGTATCGCACGCTTCTAGTCACTTCACTCAAATTGCTGCTCGGTAGGAGTTTGGCATATATGAAGTGATGTCAAACCTTACGCTCCACATCATACCCCAAAGAAGGAAATTGATCACAACGGGCTCTGACCGTTTCCAAGTAGTACCAAGTTTAGCTTAAACTAAGTATTTCTTCGAGTTCAACGCCCTCTTCATGAAACTTAGAATAATCATATTTATCCACATTTGGAAGATTATAGAACTTATTGATTGAAGTTCTATCAAAGGCAATCCATTTACCCCTCACAAACTTCCTGAAGTCTCTGTGTTCTCTAGCATCAGCATAAAATTCCCTTACCACTGACATCAACGCGACTCTTGGTTGTTTTGCAAATAACCACCACCCCTTTTGTTATAATGAATTTGTTTCTATCAAAGGACGCCAAAAGAAAAGGCCGTGTTTCTTGCTCGTTTTGTATATTCAACCAATTTAAATCACAATCAAAACACTCAATGCAAATTCAACCCACAATTTCAAAGTAGTTCAAATAGACGACCAAAATCTACCAATAAATGTGCACTTTCACACAGGCATTTTCACAAATATCGTAATATAGTGATAAGTGCTTAAACCCACAATGCTAAGATAGTCCATTTTGCTCTCAAATACCACTAAAAGGGTAGGAATTTCACCTAGAACTTTTATCAAACACTTGAACTAATGTCAACCTTCACCATTCAATATCAAAATTTCCCTACATCTTCCCAAATCAAGCCACAAACAATAAACTTCCATAGATTCCACCAATAACCCAAAATTGAAGAAATAATGAGAATATATAAAGATTACGACCTCAAAGTTGAGTTACCTTAGCTTTCACTTTTTGTGAATAATGTGCTTTCAAAACCTTGCAAATCCTTTGTGAAAATCATTGATGAAATTGAGATGCCCACAAGTTATAATGGATATGGTTTGTGTACAAGGAAAGTGATTTTTCGAGTTGAAATTTGGAAGAGGAAAAGTAAAATTTCGAGTTAGGGTTTGAGTGTGGGACGAGAGGAATGAGGTTTAATGTGTGTATGATTGTATGAAATTGTGGAGTTGCATGAAGATTTAAAGTTTTTATGTGAAGATTTGAATGATAAAGAGGAAGATTACCCCTTTGATTGAAGGTTGTTAGGAAAAAGAACCTTGTGTCTTCCACTCACAAAGTGAATCCAGGAGGCAAGGGGAAGACATGAAATCCATTCATTCATGGAGTCAAGTGTATACCGACCTTTATTGGGTAAGGCGGAAATGGTGCTACTCATTCTCGACATGTGCTTACACGGAGGACTCCTCTTCGGGAACATGCCCTCGGGGAAGCCACCGCACATACAATGGAATGTGTAGCCCACCTAATTATATTTCACAACATCCAAAAAACCCATGTCAAAGATTTTGTGGCTGGGGATGCAGTAACCTGAGTTCTGACAAAACAATACAGCCACAATTTTCAAAGAGGGTTTTTTGAATCAAATCAAATCGAAATAAAATAATTAAAAGAGGACAGATATCACCTCCAGACCTTTTTAACTCTATTCACACTGTTGGTCAGATTAGAAGGGTATAAACAATTATACATCAGCATATTACTACAATACCAAGATTCAGCGAACATATGAGAACGAGATATAATGTTTGATTTCCCACAATGTTTAAGAAAGGTCAAAAACTTCGAGTATGAAACTTTCACTGTGAGTAAAAGTGAAATAGCAGAGGAATTGTATTTCCTTCTGATCCTCTTTGCTTTAATTAAAAAAAAAAAAAAAAAAAACCAATAATTCTCATTCAAGATTACAACTTTCTACATAAATTATTATTCCTATACAACGTCAATCTACAAAATCAAGAAAGTAAATGCCAACAAGCTAAAAACTAGTTGAATCTGAAAAATAAACAAAATTAAATCATAATCCACCTAAAATACTCACCGAAATGATCAGATCTCCACCGATTTAAAGAGTCAACGCCCAAAATTTCCCCCAAATTTCAAAGTTGAACTCTATGATAAATCATACATATCTAATTCCTAATCCTAATTATAACAGTTAAACCAAGAGCAACCTAAAATACTGACGGAACTGGTCGGGTCGTCACCGATTCGAACAGCCAACGCCCAAAATCTCCCAGAATGTCACAACTGAACTCTAGATTAAAAGTCAAGTCATGTATCTAATTCCCAATGCTATTTATAATTGAACAAAATTCGAACTCGAGTATGCATAGACAGGTATACATATATAATCTTCCGTAGTGATCGTAAAAAGCTTATGAGAAGATTCGTGAATTTCCAGGAAATGGTGTGTATGAGGCTGCTAGAAGAGGAAGAGGGTGGAAAAATGGCGGCTGAATGTGGACACGTGTTCGAATATGATTGGTTTATAATTGGACGTTGAGATTTTTTTTTTATTTTTTTTTTAAAAATTTAATAGGATAATAGTCGGCGGAATTGGATCGTTCCAAGATTCTGAGGTATAGAGGCTTGTTTGGATGGGAACAAATGGGAGCCAAACAATGTCTATAACAAATATTTATTCATTGTATAATCTAATCTACCCTCTTTGATGTACATTATTGAGTTGAGAATACATTTTAAATAGTGATTTGATGAAAAATACGTGATTAAAAAATAACGAAAATTTTTAAATTTACGTGTAATATTATTTTATTGAAAATAAATTTTAGCAAGAATGTGGAACATGGTACTAAATTAGAATTTCCCTATAAATTAGGAAATAGATGGGTTTCTCATAGTCGGACCAAATTTAGAAGATTAATGTTATTTATCTCCATTAGAAATGACTCAGCACATTTGTATTGAAACACCAAGATAAATAATCATAACTAGCTCGATTGAGAGTGTTTGACCTCTAAATTGAGTTCCTAGATAACCAAATCTCCAAAAACATAAATACCGATATTAAATAATTAGCAAGGAATAAAGACATGACCCTCGTACTCTTTTAAGGGGTGTTTGATGCACATTATTGAGGGAATAATGTATTTTAAATTAGTGATGTGATGCAAAATATATGATTAAACAATAAGGAAAAATTTTGGATGTGATAAAAAATATTATTTTATTAAAGAACGTGTGTTTGAAAATGAATTTTAGACCACAAAGATTTCATATAACAGATCGGTTCATGTGGGTTTCTTCCAAATTCGAAGGTGGGGTCGTGAGTCTCTGTTTCACCAATATCACCACCTACATTTTTCTTCCATTGGACAATAGTATTCAGTATTCTACATACAATCCAACTCTTCTTTTTCTTCATCTCCTGCTATTTGATTTATCATCGTGTTCAATTTTCAAACATACATGAATTCAGTTTTGGTCTCTTAATTTCACATTGGCCAGTAGAAAGAAATGAAATGGTCGTCTTCTCAAGTTGCTGCATGCACCCGCTCATCCATAAATTCATGTCAATTATAGCATGCTAGACCAAGGGAGCCTTATCTTCCAAAGTGAATTTTCGAGGAACTCAAACAGGGCTAGGAGCTGCCTAAGCTTCACATTGGCCTTGCTGAGGCTTGAAGCATGTCCTTACCATCTAATCACGCTTCAAACTTTCTAAAACACTATCAATAACTTAACAAGTCGAGGTAAGCCACACTACCCCCACCCCCAAATCAGGTCTAGGTGGAGGCCTAAACATCCCACCTAAACTTCGACGTGTTTTCAATTAAGAAGAAAAGGAAAAATAATGAATACACGAAGGGAATTCTAATGTGATTGTGACACAGATGTCAGTCTTTTTGGGTGCTAATCAGTGATGCAAGAACCAGAAACCCAAAAATATTCTTAGCACGCCTTCACATATCGATCAAACAATAGTTTCTCAATATGTAAAACAGGGAATGATTTATTTATTTTTTTTAATCAACCAAAAATCCACAATAAAACCCGTCGTGATTTCGTACAGAACATAAAACTGTCTACTTATAGCCATTTTAATGTCAAACGGGTTTATAAACAGTCTTTAACACAGGTAAATTTGTTTCATTGTGCTATTTCTTTACCCTTCAAACTTATCCCCTTAATCTAGGATACGATTTTTTACACGACGGAACAGAAAATTGTAAACAGGACATGACATCAAAAA
The DNA here is from genome assembly GCA_903798235.1 of Fraxinus ornus. NCBI lineage: Eukaryota > Viridiplantae > Streptophyta > Magnoliopsida > Lamiales > Oleaceae > Fraxinus > Fraxinus ornus. The sequence goes on from CAIGRF010179097.1 coordinate 27,613, forward strand.
ATAACAAACTACAGATAAAATTCTCATTATTACAGTGGTCCAGTACGAACTGCAAAATCACTAAATCATACTCATTTTCGGTGTGCCCAAAGTCCTCAATCAATCTGCCTTTTTATCAGGTTCATCAATTGCAGCTAATCTTTCGACCAGAGGAGGATGAGAATAGTGATATGCAGAATACCAGGGGTCGGTATTCATGGCTGAAAGGTTCTCTTCCTGTCGAACAACCAAAGAGTTGGTAAATGTAGCAATTTGGACATGAGCATCTTTTGCTAAACTTAATTTTAAGAAACAGATCCTTTTGACTAACTATTTTATTTCCCTAGTTTGGATGGCTTTTTTTATCAATTTAGTTTTAAAAAAAAGAAAGTTTCTTATTTTGAAGTAACTTCTATCTTCATGTCAAAATAAGTAACTTATTTATTTCTAACTTTGGTCAATAGAGAAAACTAAAAAAGACCTCTATAAAAATAATAAACCACTTAAATATGGATAGCCTTAAGGCTCCGTTTGAGCCCCATTTTTTGAGAAAATAAATTTTGTAATAATCATTTTTTTAGAACGTGTGGTTAAATAGTAAGGAAAAATTTTGAATTTATGTGCAAAATTATTTTATTCGGAGTATGTGTAGTTTAAAACGAGTTTGGGAAAAAATAAGTTTTTAGAGAATTGAGCTCAAACGGAAGCTTTCGACATGCTTGGTAAGGTTGATTGGACAATAATCACAATATAAAGAAAGAAAAAATGTTAAAACATCTTGCCATTTTATTGTTTACTACTGTCCTACCAAACAAGCAACATGTGTTCGGATCACCAGCTTTCACATGTTCATTGTAACTAGTGAATTTACACCATTATAATTGAATTTAGAGAACGAGATATACGGAGATGCCACAATAACCATTTTGAATAGCAAAAAAATAAAGAAGCAGAATATTCAATATTTCTAAACACATGGGGAAAGCAAAAGACAAATCACCTGCAGTTTCACAAGACCAGCGCGAAGTGCCGACCCATATCCAAGCTTCTTGGCAAAAGCATCAGCCTTTGAGAAACAAAAAAAGAAGTTGATTAGTAAGAATTTGAAAATGGTCTAGTACAAAAAGATAAAAATCAGAAACTATGGTACTCATCAGAAGGTTACCTGAAATTCAAATGCTCGGCTTACAAGATTAAGAACAAAGTTCACGAGATGTTGGAGAGGTATCACGGTGTGCTGCGAACGACATCAACAGGATTAACATACATAGTGATGAAAATTATTGCTTTCCTTACTCCATAAAGACATGAAAGTTCCATGACAACTATTACTACCAATAGTACTAATATATAATACATATTAATAGCAATAAAACAGTAATAATTTCGTAATATAGCATCATTTGAAACAATCAATTAATAATACTTGCTGCGTCCACTGAAAACACCAGTCATAAAAACCAAATTATAGTCATAACACCAGCATCGAAGATGTTATGTTCTAATGTACATATAGACATGTGCCACAGGTATTTCACCGGACTTGCCAATTATTGCTTATTGCGGAAATGACAAGCTGCCCAAATACTAAATCTAGTTCCTAGTAGGGCATTCAAGGAAAATAATAAGACGAGCCAATAGGTGTTCAACTTAACTTTTTTAGAACAAGCTGAAAGTTTAACTATACCGTATTAATACCTGAAATAGGATAAGTCCAATTAGAACAGGTTGTGTATCAAACCCAAAACTCTGAAAGAGGTCTTTTGAGTTCCTTACAAGCGTGTACCCTCCAAACTGCAAAAATGTGAGGATCTGCATTTGGATAAGAGCACGGTCAGAATTGAAAGTATAAATATCAGCCACATTTCCAATGAAAAGCTTTTATCCAATTTATTAAGCATAAGAATCCACGGTTATTCCAGAAACTTTAATTACTATTCCAACACTGTTGCTCACAACCAACTACTCTTTCCAGCACACCTAGCCTGGAGGGCTCAAACGGACCATCAGAAAGACTGGATATGATGAAATACTTCCATAAATAGCACAATAATACAAGTTCATATTTTCAAAAGCCAGATAGTCTTGATATAAATAAGCACAACACGAGGCAGGTACTGAAGCTACAGTAATATTAGTGAAAAGTCCCTTAGTACAATAAATTGAGTATTTCCACTTGTACATCAAGTGGTTTACATAAGGGATTCCACCCCCCTCACATGGGGAGTGGGACGCACTGGAATAATAATTTTTTATTTGAGTGGACCCCCCCCCCCATGTGAGGGGGGGGGGGGTGTAACCCCTGATGTAGACCATGATGTACCACTAGCATTGCCCCATTAAATTTCATCTTATTTTTCTCATTTAAATTTTTTATAGTGCCACCAAATAATCTCAAAATATGATCGCGTTAGCAGTTCAACCATGGTAACCAGCCTTTACAATCATCAACCTCACAACAGATCACTAAGTAGTCCAATTTACAAAAATTATATAAGTAAGAGCTCTTAACGATTCTAATTACCACCATCAAGTTATGTTCCAAAGGAAAGTAAAATTAAAAATTTTAGAGAATGTTCCAGGAACATGAAAAGCATTTTCACTCGTTGGATAATAATTAGGCCTCTTCCACCATTATCAATGTATTTACAGGATGAGATTTACTGATATGAAAAATAATAAATAAAGTTAAGATCAACAGATAAGGAAACAATTGGAAAATGTCATTCAAGTATATGATGTACCATTTTAACTAATAATATTGAACAGAAATTCAAACATACAAATCTAGCATCAGAACTTTACACCAAAAAAGTAACTATTAAGGACCTATAAAGATTTCCAATAAGACAAACAGACAACCATTTGAGTTCTCACACACTCTCCATAAAATATATAGCTGGACCATAATCATTCAAAGTATACATGAAAAATGCAATATTTTTTAGCGCACAACGAGAACAGCAATAACATTTGGTTCACCACTCTATATACCCAAATAAGTAATTTTATTCTGCCTGCTAGAAATTGACTGACATACCTGAACTGCAATGAAGGAGTACATTGTATGATTAAGCTTCCAGTGACCCAGTTCATGTGCTATTACGGCAACAACTTCCTCATCTTTTTTGCACTGCATAACATCAGTCAATAAGTGATAGCAACAGAAGAATTGAAGATTTTTATTTTAATAAAAGAAGGAAAAAAAGAAAATCATGGGATTAAAAAGGATATTCCTTAAGCTATTTTTAAACAGGTAATATCTTCACCAATTTACTCAAGAAGCATAATAAAAGGAAATGAAGATCATATTTCCAAGTACAGAGCGACAGCGCTTCCATACCTGCTGAATCAATGTGTCGTAAAGGACAATGCGCTTGTTGTTGAAAAATCCGTACATGTATGCCTAAGGAAATGCGGGATTTAGATAAGTCAGAAGCAATAGGTGCACGAGGAGAGACAAATAGGAAACATTTCAAAAAGGCCAAAATTAAGAGGAAACAGATATTAAACATAATGCATCGACAGTGAGAAACAAGAAAAACCTTCTCTTCTCTTGAATAGGCCAAGAAACGTGGATATTGCCACAATTGTAAAGGTGATTCACTCAATTGAGATAGGGTCAGTTCCAGATCCATTTGATTCCTTCTTCAACAACTATATATCTCGATGTGTGACATCATAAATACTTACAGCAGTTCAGAATCATATCATATACTCAATAACAGAGTACTAGATTTCAAATCTAATTTCAGGTCATCACGTGGAAGTGGAATTACTTGCCCTTGACTGCTAGAATCA
>CAIGRF010179136.1:0-17538 GCA_903798235.1 Fraxinus ornus
ACTACTTATTAATCGATTAGAATTTTAAAAAAAATTAAATAAATATAATTATCATATTAAAATAATTATAAATCAATTAGAATCAATTAATACTAAAATATTGAATAATAACGTAGATGTAACTTGTAAGAAACAATTTTTATAAAGCGCGAACAAGGCAAATTGAAGTGAAAAACTCTATATTTGATGTGGTATTATTGGAGCAACTTTTACACTCGACACCTAATATAACATGTAATTGGAGAGATTTTTTTGAAAATAATTTTCAAATACAAATTCCGTGAGATTCGCAACTTTTTTTTTTTTTTTTTTAACCACATTAATTAAAACATATTTTCTACTTCAAAAAATCTCTTCCAAACAAGCTCTAAGGCCATGTTTGATTCAACATATTTTCCATCCATTTTACACTAATGTGGTGTTTCATAGCAAACTTTTCCTTGGGAAACATTTTTCCATTCAACCCCCTCGCGTTAAGGAAATGGTTTTCTTGCCTTTTTGTGGTAAAAAATTTTCCAGATTTTTTTTTATTTTTTTGGTTTTTGCAATTGGAAAAAAGTCTAAACACAATGGTAGTAAAAAATTCACTCTTATTGACAATTTCCATATAAAACAACGACAAACGAATGGTATTCAACATAACAATATTTTTTTTCTTTTCTTTTTCTTTTTTTTTTTTGGTAATTGGAACAAATTCTAGACCCAATGGTAGAAAAAATTATCACTTCAATGGACAATTTTCATAAAAAATGAAGCTAAACGGATACCAAACTTTCAACATTTTTCAGGTGAAAAGTAATATCAATAAAACACAATTAATTACAATTCTCAGTAAAACAATTTCTAAACAAATCAATTTCCTATAAAACATTTTCTTTCTATCCATTTTTCACATTTGCAATCAAACGGACCCTAAATATTACTGTTATTTAATGTCAGAAATTTGATAACAAATTAAGAAACTTTGTAGATTACTTATAGTAAATGGCTCTTCATTTTTATTTTGGTACGTGAGAACACAAAAAAAATGTTCTAATAACGAACCCTAGCCAAGGCCACTTTTATCAAGTATGCTAATTTAAGAGAATTAATAAATACAATTGGGTTTTTTAGCAATAAAAAAACTGTCATCTTCAATTTCCCCTATTTGATGTTTGATTACCTAATCGTGTTATATGGTCTGCTGGTATGAAACCGAACGAATCTTAAGACATCATGGGTTGACTTGTATGTATTTCTATTTTCTACCATATAATTGCATATTGTATAGCTTAGCTTATCACAATAAAGAAAATAGTTATGTAAATTACATGGAAAGCTAATCTCCCCAAGAAAAAAAAAATATACAAATCAATACTTGGGAGTCAATAATATGATTGAAATGGAATGACAAACTGTCAAAATATTTCGCAAGTTCGATTCTTTTTAATAGAAAAACGCGACAAAAAATGAAATCGCTAGTATGATTCGAAAAAGCACTAACAATTTAACTTTTACGAAGAAATTATACAATCACTAATGACTTCAATAGAGAGTACGAACCTTCTAAAGCCACCTAAGACTTAACTCCCTCCTGCAGCTTTAACACTGCAAATAGAAGAAAAGTTGAAACATTGGGATCAGACTGCAATGGCAATCATGGGAAGATCGTGAGTTCCAGTTCTAGCAAATTATCGGGTGGCAACAAAATATACTTCAAAGGCAAACCATCGAAGATTAAAGTAACTATGCTTTGGCATACCATCAGGAGAAGTGATCCAGAAGAGGTTAATCAGGAGAAAATGTAACAGCGGGCAGTCAAGCAAGAGGTCAAAAAAACATACATACATTCCATTTAACAATAATATAAGGTTAGATTTTCACACAGCCAAATTCAAAAGAAACCAAAATAAAAAATTATTTTCAAGATTTTGACTCCTTGGTGTTCGTGCATCTCTTCACTAACATTCTTAATTTTTTCTATTTGTGCACAACTATAATACATTGTCTCCAATGGAATAATTTCTCTCCACGAACAACACTGGAACATGCGCAATGTTTTCTTACGAGCGAGAAAAGTGACCACACGAGGTGAATAAAATAATGGGCAAGTCCCCCCCATTGTGAGGGGGAGGCGTGGGCCCGAGTAATGCTACATGTAACCCAAAGGGTTACTACATGTAGCATTACTCCTTTTTTAATTATAAAGACCAACTTTAGTGCGACAGAATTTTTTTGGTCAAATTGCAGCTCCTTCAACGAGCCCAAGAAGGAATCCCTCGCGAACATTCTGTAATGCAAAGGAATTTTCTTCGGATTCTTGTACCCTTTTCAATAGGAAACCAGGAAAACTATGGCCTGTTCACCGAATATCATTTGAAACATTTGCTTAACTGGATTTCTATGCAAGGCTTATACCATCACAAATGCTTATCGAACTAAGAAAACCAAATCCACATGATACAAAAAAGAAAAGCAAAAAGGGCCCTTTGTAGCAGCTAGCAACAATTATTCATCAACATACAGAAACATCAAAATTACTTCGTACTGAAAACAAAAATTCCGCCCCCAGTTCAAATGACATCGAAGAAATGTATACCATCAAATGCTGCTCGGGTACATGAAGACACGAACACGAGCGCCCATGGATCTGGGGGGAAGATTAGACTTGAACTTGGCACGTACAACGCCGCTGTTTCCATGGGGCCTAATGACCTTGCCCCATATGCACCTGTAATGTGACCCATTCGTCTTCACCTTGGCCTTGTAAATGTATGCCATGCGCTTCCCCTGGTACCATGACACTTCCTCCTTGGTGTTAACTCCCTCGATTTGAATCAACGACGTGTTTGGGTACTGGTTCGACTTCGATCTCTTGTACCCCAGTATCGTCCCTCTCACGTATAGCCTGCAGCCAAACATGGATTTAAGACAAAAAAGTATAGTGACATAATGACAGGAAATATAGATATGCGTGCGTAAGGAGGCACCTGACTCGTTCTCCTTGACGTCCCTTCACCATTTCCGGCTGCTTGTTATCGTATTGGCGGGGTGAGGGTGTTCGGCCTTAATAGCAATTGGAGATGAAAAACCCTAGAGGCATAAAATTGGTGGAGTGGGACGAAAGTGGGTTGGGTCTGCAAACACATATTGGGCCAGTGGACTCGTCTTCCAAAGGGATTAGGGGCGGAGTGTAAACGTCAAACGAGCATAGCCAGCCCACTTATTTATTTAGAAAAGAAAATCTGAAATTACAAAATATATAAATAAATAATTCTTACATCAAAATACATTGACAAATTAAGAGGGTGTTTGGTAGAGATTAAAATTGAAAAACTAGTCGTTATTGTTGATTTTTATTAGACGAGTGGGACTCAACAACGACCATATTTTCAATTTTAATCTGATTAGTAGCCCTACCAAACAGGCTCTAATTCAACAAAAGTGGAGACAGATTTACAAAAAATGTGCTATTTGTATGATAATTACAAAAACAATGTGGGGGGAGTTGCAATAAAAAAATTTGCCCATGATTCCATGAACGGAAAGCTCGTGAACAGTGAACTCCCTGAATGAGTTGGATTGTCTTTGGCTCGTTGATCCTACGAACCTAGGGACCTAACTCAGGCTCAGCTCATCCTAGCACAGCCCGTCAAGTAAGGCCAAAATTTGAGCTTTGTCTAGGTTTACCGTTTATGCTAATCCAAAAACAAGCTGCACGATCTACGGTTGGGCCTTCGCGAGCTGGCCCGCGAGCTTAGCAAGCTGTTGAGATCGTTGCCTCTTCAAATACAATAATCACGAGGCATAACCATTTTTGACACGGATTTATTAAGAAATAAAATGCCTCTGCGAGGAATAATCTACTAGGCACAATATTGTTGTTTAGCTTAAAGCTAAACAGTGGTAACATGACACATCAAATAATTTTTTAATAAGCTTATGGTGAGTTTTAAAAATTAAATTAATTTTTTTGAATTTGTATGTTATGTCATCGTAACACAGTATAAATCGAAAAATTGTATATAGTGTTTCATTTCTCTCCAATACAAAATATCTTACACCAATATATACTTGAAGCTCCTACTAAAATCACTAGGTCACGATCAAGATGTTGACCTACACATGTTATGTCCTTGGTAATATGTTTCTACTCACTTAGTCGAGGATGGCGTGAATTTCGATAAAAAAAACATAGAGAGTAGGACTGTTGGAGATGATATTCAAACAATCGAAAACACACCGAGTAATTACAATAGAGATATGGTCCTATGCAATAGAAGAATTATGTCACATTTGGTAATTCCAAGGGCTGTAAAATTTATGGGGTCTATACATATCTGATCTGATAATCCAATTGATATTAAATTGTTAAATCTATATTCAATTTGCTATATTATCAGGTATCCAATCCGATCCGAAATTAAAGAAATTAGAAAAATAAAATCAATATTGGAATTAACCTTTTTTTTGTTCAATTTTTCCAATTTTTAAACGAGTTTAATAATTATAAATTTTTCAACTTTTTATGTTTTAGCCATGTTCCCCCTACCAACCCCCGTCTCGTGGCAATAATTTCCGCCCTGTCTTCCCTGTGTCGATTAGGTAGGAAATCTCCGTCCAGTTCGGGATAGGACGTCGTGAGTATCGAGTTTAATCAATTTTTTTGTCATCCCTATTGAGACTTTCCCAGTAAATCTGATACTTACATAACATACTCGAATTTTACACAATCAACTTGAAATTTGCACAATAAACTTAATATTTGCCAATTATACTCTTGCAATAGTTACTCACATACATTGCATTTGCCTTGATGAACAATGAACTGAACAGTTTATGCTTAGAAGAAAGGTTTAAACCAAATTGTTACAATGGTCAAGGGCCACACTGAGATTTCTCCATATAATTTTTATTTTTAAATTAAAACTTTTCTACTTCAAAGAATGGACAATATTGATCAAGTTTGGGTAGAAAAAATGCAAGTCATAATATTGATTTTGTTAAGGATGTGGAAAAGGAGTGTACGAGCCAAAAAGGTGAACATATTTCGAATGAGATTTTGCTACCTACATATCAAGATTTTACATAATGAATTATGTAATATCAAATGACGATCTACTATTTATGTTTAAAATACAATCAATTTTTTCATTCAAATTTTCCCTCCACATCATAATATATAGTTGATTATGTCACTTTTTAAAGTACAAGTTGCAAAATCCAAATGTTTATATGAGTGAAAGTATTTACTTAAAATCTAAGTTATGAAACGGAACATAGAGGGCTTTGTCGGTATTTAACACTGGTGAGTGGTGTCGCGTGCATAAGATTGCTAATAAACGCGAGGCGGCCGAAAGGGGTAAACCCATCTCGGATCATTTCTTGTCGATACAAGTTTCTTCTTCCACCAAAATTCCAAGGTGAGTGATTATTCTGAATTTTTTTATTCTAGTTCAAAGATTTGATGGGATAATTCGAAGTTTAGTTCATTCTATCAAGTCATTATCGCTTATTTTTTGGCATTTCCTAAAAACTTCAGATCACCATGTGTAAATTCTCGCTGTGTAGACTCTGCTGTATCTTATTGTAATGATTTTTTTTTCTTTAGTTTTTATTTGGGAGAATTTATTTTAATCTTTTTGGCTGAAATTATCGTGCAGAATTAATTATTGTTTTACTTTTACGCACACTGGTATGCACTTCGCATTTATTTGTTATTTGACTATCAAGTATACGAGGATGATTTTTTTTTAGACTGAAATGATAAAGATGCATAATTCAAGAACAATGTTGTTTACTCCAAATATATTGAAAAGTTTTCTGATTGAAATTGTAAAAGAAATTGAAATGATAAAGATGCATTATTTAAAAAAACTCTTTATCGACATTAAGAATCTGTCTGGAGGTGATTAAAATTTTTCAAAATTGATTTTTGGTCCGTTTGCCTTCGACCACCAGACACAAATCTCAGCCACTTTGTTTGAATTATAGCTGTTGCCCTCTTCAACGGTCATATAAAGCCAGTTTTGGCTGATTTTCAGCACAATCAAACAGCCACTAACTTAGAAAACTCTTTCGTACTAATTGTTGTTGAATGACAAAATGTCCATAGGGTAAAATTCTTTCAAAATCTAATTCATACTAGTTGTTGTTGAAAGAATTTGATTGGTGTGAAAGAAGTTGAGTGTCCATGGTGAAATGTTATATGAAATTGGGTGGTCATAATGAAACATTATATGAAATTGAATAATATTGGTGAAATAAAATCAAAATGAGTGGCCATGGTGGAACAAAATCAAGTTAAGTGACTATGTTGACACAAATTTTAAAATTGGGTGGCCACCGGTGTATTTAACCCATTTTATTTATGATTTTGTTTGAATCAGCCATTCCCTTAGCCGTTTGAAAATCAATTGGGCTTAAAAAAAAATGTTATTCCCCTTGTCCATTAGCGATATCATGTGTCCATTGTGAACATCATTATAGGATTTATGGCACCCTAATGTACACGTAGCACTGCTCTTTTTCTCTTCCTTTATGTCAAAATCTCCTCGTTTCTAAATCTGGTTTTCTTTCAACAAATCTTTAAAATTTGTTTATGGGATGAGCGTTTGTTTTGCTTTTGTGGTGTAGTGTTCATTTGGTCTTGTGGTTCGAGAGAGAGACATTGTGTTAAAGAGAAAAATTGAAAAATCAAGGGTTTCCCCTCCTGTAGCACCTGCTGCCGTCACACCTACACCGGCGGTCCGGCCCCCAAGAACTCGGCTGTTTTCCCCCAACCGTCGGCATCACACCTATACCGATCCTTAGGAAAGAGCCGGTTGGAAATATCATAAGTGTTCCTTTAGGTTTCTAGAATATTCTTGTTATTTGCTGCCTTGATTTTTTTCTTTGTTCTTTCTAGATTTGAAAATACTTTCTTCTACATTAGGGTTTCATCTCGTAGAAAATTATAGAGTTTGTTTCTTAAGAGTAATTTTTTGCACAGTTAGAGAGTTAGAAACGGTAGTAATTTTCATTTTGCCTCTTGTCAGGTAGTGGTCACCGTCGGATTCTGTTGCTTACTTCAAAATCCGATAGATCTGTGTTTATTCTTTCACTTTCATCAACTATGCCCCATGGTTATTCACAAATGTGATCTTCAAATGCGTGTTTTTTCACGTTTTTCCAATTAGGGAATGAACTATTCCTGAATTACCTTGGCCTTTACTTCGAAAACAGGAATCGGCTAATAATGAAATGTTTGAGTTGGTGTAAATGGTGTATGCAAATGAACATTTTTAGGCCGAAGATTTACATCCTTACAGTTCTGTGTGGCCACTATGGCCAGCATCTTTAGAATACCTTGGAATTGAGCAGGAACATATCATCCATTAGTATCAGAAAGTCAGTTATTAAATTCTTTGTTATTGCGGTAATGGTATTTTACTATGCTAACTTGAGAATCATTCTCCATATCCTCTCCTATTATTTTAGTTTCCTTGTTGTCAGTGGAATATGGCACTCGGTCTTCCTCATCTGCTCTTCTTTTTGTTAAACAACTTTATCGACATTAACTTAGAAAACTCTTTCATTCTAATTGTTGTTGAATGAAAAAATGTCCATAGGGTAAACGTAATGGGCGTAATGAAAATGAGGACACTAAGATGGGTGTGTAATCATACTAAAATGGTTAAGATAAGAAATCAAAATAGACAAACACATGGGGATGGTGATTGAGGATAGTAGGACAATTTAGTTAGTCATTACATGCTTTGCATAGACAGAGACTCGTTCATACGGGTGGTGTGATCTAGGTATAGTATGTCAGAAGAAGGGAGAGAAATTAAAATAACATGGTCTATGGTAGTTGCTAAGAATTTAAATGCTTTAAATCTTTTTGCATATCTATTGAATAGAATGGAGGAAAAGGATTTAGTTAGATGATCTAGTGACCTTAAATATATCGCGGAAAAAGGCTTAGTTTGTTGTTGTAACTAAGAAAAGACTTTGAAAAAGAAAGAGATACTAAATCAGTATGTAATGCAGGAAATGGGTCTGTGGACGCTGCTGGAGGGCTGCCTGCTTCTCGCAAATGCACTGGCTGTACTAAATGAAGATCGCGTGCTTGCCCCTAGGGGATGGAGCTTCCAGGAATATTCTGGTGTTAGGAGAAAATCATTAAAGGGGCAAATCATTGGTCTTATTTATGCAGCACAGTACTTAAGAGTGCCTCTTATAATTCTCAACGTGCTCTGCATTCTTGTGAAGCTGGTATCTGGATGATTACTCATCAGAGGACTCGTTTTGCTTAGCAGGTACATTTTATTTGTAATTCACAGATTTTCAATGTATCTTTGGATTTGCTTAAAAGTTATAGCCTCCGTTTGGGAAGAATTTATAAACGGTTTAGTAAATAAATAGGTAGAAATGAGTGGTAAATAAGTGGATAGTACTTTTGGGTCAATTGGAATATGTGGTTGAAAATGAAGTTTGATTATTTATAAATAATTATAAATTTTGCAAAAGGGCAGCAGCATAAAATTTAATGGACGTAGGAGTATTTTATGAAGTAATTAATATATTTATTCCTCACAAGAAACTATAATTTGATTATGAAGTGGACCGAAGACACTTTTTTTATTTCTTTCCTCTCTCTGGATTCTAAAGCTGATCTCTCATAGCTTGCCAAATTTTCACAGCATCAAATGCAATGAGACACCCTAGAATTCCGTAATATTTGTGGGCTTAGAACTATGTATTCAGAAAGTTAAAAATAAATCTTTTCTTCTTTTAGGTCACTGTCAATGTAAATTTTTGATGTGTTGGAGCCAGTAACTTTGCGAAGCCAAATCTGATATACTGCAAAAGTAACATCTACATGCAAACAAGCGAAGAACAAGTTATAAGCGGCAAATTATTAAAAATAAAACTTACTTGTCTCCGATTAATACATTACATTGACTTGATATACTAGTAGTTGAGAAAATCTGCTTCATGTTGCTGCACTGTTAGCATTCGTAAATGTTATTATGCAAGGTCGTGATGCTACATTTTCTTTCGTTCCAGGTTAGTTGAAATGATTCTGGATACACAGAGATTCATTCAATTAAGTGTGGAAAAAGATGTTCATCTGGAGAAATGGAACTTTTTTATTATATTTTCCAAATAACAATGTGTTTTTGCTCTAATCTTGGTTCGGTTGTTTAATTATATATCCTTTGTTCGTTGGAGTATTTTTACACTATATGAGTGGTTTCCTTATGGTTGTAGAACATGGTGATCATCTTATGGCAGATTTTATCCCCTTGATAATTTGTATTATTTTAACTATATTAAAAAATGTGTGCCGTATAAGGTGTTAATATGTTTCCCTTCCTCTAAGGGAAAAGCCTCGGTAAGAAGAGAAACTATTGAGTGTATTATCTACAAGATAGAATGAACAATTGAAGTTTACTTTTTGGCAATTTGTTTATGCAGTTGGGTAGAGAACTTATACGTGGTGATACTATTAAAGATGGAAAAGTTTTATCGAAAGATAGTCGATGATTGTTGCACAAATTTGGGATCGTCTAGGATAAAAGTAGTTTTATCCGAATATTGACCTATGAGTTACAACCTTAGGACTAGACCCTTGTTTGTCAACCGACCATTCAATGTATGAGCCCTCGAGTGCGAATCTTGACCCTGAGCTCAGGCCAAATATACGACACAATTGGGCTACCACAACGACCTAAACCTGTTATGACTCCCCTATTATAACGTCACAATGAAACCCCAATTTTACTAATGTTCGCTCCACCATGTACGCTGAAACACTTGTATTACTGATTTTGTGGGACAAAAGAAATAAAAGACATTTTTAAACATCGGGCGATTTGAAAGTAACCATGTCTCTTCAAGAAAGCGAGGAGATATTTCGTAAGGGTACTAATTGCACAATCTCGAAACTCCATAAAGTATTTACACTCAAGCAAGATTACCCAAGTCCAAATTCTTGATATAGATCGACATGAAAACCATCCAAGCACAAAAGCTAGTGCATTCCAGTGCATGCATACATGATACATATCCATTGCTATTTACCAGTTCTGCTCGTTTAGGAGGAAAGCAATATTTCTAACAATAGAAACATGGCATAGCAAACTTGTAAATTTAGAGATTTTGTATATTATTTCAATCCTAGAGAGAAATATGTGTCAAGTATGAAATATTAATCCAGAATTTATCCCACAATCTTCAACCATGAAATGAACAAGCTAAATACCATAATAATTATGAATGAAGAGCTTAACCCTTGATTACATCTTAATTATGAGTGAATATTGAAATCCTACATACGGATTGAAATTTCCTACCAATAAAAAGAACATTATAAATCGGCAAAAACATGGTAAGTTTTTGAATCTACAGCAATGAGTCTCAATGCAGCAATTGCTGCTGCAACAGACATACAACCAAAGAAGCAGACATTAAGCCAGTGCCAGCTCTTCTGTATGGAAGTCAATTTGTTTCTCTTAGCAACAAGGTACATGTGGTTCGCAAGAATGAATGTAAGTGGGAATGTGCTGATAGCACCAGTGAGACTCATGAAATCTCCTAGAAATGGCAGCAAAGCAGAGACAAACGTTGTAATGGCGAGGTAACCGCCCCTCACTACAACTCGGAATGACAAGTTGCGGAGAGCCAAAGCGTTTCCTTTGATTCCGTACTTGGTGTCCAAATACTCGTACATTGGGCTCGCAAATATCTATAACAGAATATGCTTCTTCAGTTAGTACAATAAATGGTGTTCAGTAATTCGACAATATTAAAGAAGAAAAATGAATTAAAATCTTCTATGACATTCTCTCAAATCCTGTTAAGTACTACATACAAAACACTGGCAGATTTAAAGGGAGGCGGTCGAGTCAACTGCCCCCACTACGATTTGATTGAAAGATGATGAGCAAAGGAACAAGTTAGCAAACAACATATCAGTAAATCTTGTGCATCTTTTGAAAAAAGAAACAAATGAAAAAGAATGATTTAAGAGAGGGGGAAGGATGATTTGTTACATGCAAAGCAATAATTGTCTGCAGGAAAGCTGAAATATTAGCCAAAGCCTTCACCCAGACAGGACCGTTGACACTGTTCAGCAAATAGGATGATGTGTTGACTCCATAAGCCCAATATCCCATGAAGGTTACAGCATACATGGGCAGAACCCCCAATGTGAACTGAAAATAAAGAGCTTTCATCATGTTCTCAACTACAGGTTGTCGCACCGTTGCCTGTTGCAAGAAGAATAATTCGTTGTGAGTGTCACGTTCGAGCTATATATACCCCAGAAACAATAGCCTAAGATGCCCTGAAGGAGTCTCTTTCTCTGGGTACCCTCCGTTTCAAATAAGGGGAGCCGACCTCCTCCCAAGTAGTATTGTCATATTGATATTGTTCCTTACCTGTCTCCAAAGAAGACAAAAAGGTTATGGCCATGTTTTTTCTTTAACAATACATAGACGATTCTTCAGATTGTTTTACGATTTACCATAAATTTTTGTATCCAAATTTAAAGAGACTGCAGAGGTATGATATTTCCCACCTGTATCTCCGGGAGCATTCCAGTGTTGAATGCAAAAACGAGGTTTGCAGATGCACCTATGGTTGTAAAAATCTTGCTGGTAGTTGATCCTGGAATGTTGTAGTCTCTGGGAGGAGCTTCAATCCCTATAAAATGTTGTAAATATTATAAGAGCATTTAGCATAAGAAATTTCTCTGAATAGCAATATAGACGGAGAAATAAAGCAGCAACACTAAAGCTTTGCTAAATTTTCATGATGAAAGTTAAGGAATCAAATATAGGCGAGCACCATCATTCTAACTACGTCTACGCTCTCTCTTATTATTGAACAAGCACATTGGAAATGTGAACTGGACAATACTTGATAGTATTAAGGAAGGTATAATACACAAATAAATTAAAGCAAGACATAATACACCAAAATAAATTCTAGCTCCTGTAAATTACTAAAAAATAGTCGGTTTGAGAAGGGAAAACTGGATATTCGGCTTTATTCAATTCATAGATGCAGTTAGGCAGTTTGCATAATCGGCAAAAGGTACCAAAGGAAGAATCTTATTTGTCTGTAGAACATGGCACTATTTATTTGTATGATATTTGACATTTTCCTAGTCAAAATAAAGTCTAATCAAGGCATAAATTTACCAGAATGATAAAGAACTTGAAAGGAACAGAGTGAAAAGCATTAACATCAACATTTGACACTTCTTGATATATTAAAAAATTGATAACAGCAAGAAACCATACCATCTTTAAGAGCTAGTGCAAATCCTACAACAATATACACTAGACTGAAGAATGTTGAAAATCCAAGCCAAATCCCTAGCGCTGACAAATGGGGTATAGCAATGGCAAAAAGGGCACAAGCAACCCCAGCTATTGCAATAAAGTATGGGAGCTTCATTTCATTATCATCTCTGAAGAGAACATAAATGGCCTGTATATAATGTCAAAAAGAATCAGGATATTAGCTAAATCTTTTTGATTCTCGTCATCTTATCCCATTATGTTCAAACTTAGGTAGAATACTTCCAAACTAGATTGCACATTTGGCTAGATGAATTAGACAAAAAGGGTCAGATGTATTAATTAAGAAAAAGAGGTTAAAATTTTGTATATTGTGCTATACGATCTAATGCAATGTACCAAACGTGCACATAAGGTTTCTCAAAGGTGCAGCAGCACCAGAATGACATAGATCATATCTTCCTAGGTAGCTAATGAGTGCTTCAATTGTCTTACCTGAAAATTACATGTTAAGAAATAATGGACAAATTTCATCTAGTTTCACATTGATTGTTGAATAAAGGGGAGAAAAATAAAGGTAATTCTACCTTAAGAGCCTGACCAGCTAAAATGACATATCCAACATTAATCATGAAGAGATTCACATATTGCAGTCCCCATGTAAGAGAATAAGCTTTGCCACCTACAAAAGCAAATACTCGCTGAATAAAACAGATTTTAGATAGTTGTTAGACATGAGAAATGTGATGCGACTTATACTATACTGAGGAGCTTCACTATTTTCCTTTTTTTTTTTTAATGCTATCTTTATTTTGCTCATACCATAGATAAATCCAGCAAGATCTCTGTATCTGATATGCCTCTTTCCTCCAAATTCATGAAGCTTGGCCACAAGGGAATTTGCATATAGAGATATGGCTGTTGCTAAAATTAAACCAACAACACCTCCTATCCAACCCAACGGTACCATGACAGTACCAGAGTATCCCAGCACATAAGCACTGTTGATACCGGTGGTCAGAATAAATCCCACTTGAAACCATGAATCTACATTAAGCAAAATAGGCACAAATAAGTTTTTTTTACTACAATTCCACACCATTCAAGCTACCAAAAACTGATTCTAAACTTTATAGTATACTACAAAACATGAGAAGAAATTCCCATCAACACATTTTTGCTAGGTGGCGGGAACTGGACTCTGGCACCCGCTCAGAACATATTGAAATCTTCTCCATTGTAATTATCACCAAACTGTAAGCCCCATATAATAGGAAATTCGTCATGTATAAAAGCATAAGACTAAACCATTTGAAGGAGGATACATTCAAAGATACAATTTAGAACTACAATAAATTTTTGCCTGCCAAAAACAGAAATAGAGCCATTGAACATCCGTGCTGGAAGATCTAATACAAAAAATAAATTTTCGCCTGCCAAAAACATAAATTGATCCATTGAACATCCATGCTCGAAGATCTAATACAAAAGAAAGTTTGTCAATCATTTAACAGAGAATAATAAACAAACAAGACAACGCATTTTCATACAAACAATTAACAAAAATCGAACCCAGATAACCAAAGCCGACACACGCACAATATCAAACTCATAAATAATAAAAAAAGGATAAAATCTGAATTCATGAAATGGGATTAGGAGGAAAAGAAGAAACAACCGCTGCTGATTTGATGGGCTGTGTCAGGAACTTCAACGGACAAATGATCATCGGAGTGGAGCTTCCTATGCGTCCCGGACCCTCCAACGACGTCGTCAGTTCCTTGGCCGTCCATATTCGCCTCCACAGCCACTTCTTCTCCGCCTCCGAAGAGCAAAACCCGCTCTTCTTCAAATATCACGCTTCCCAAAGCCAGCCCTGCTTCTTTCTCTCTATTTAATGGCTGTATTATTAACCACCAGTCCACAATTTTCACACACAGAATTTCGGAGAGATTGTCGGAACCACCATAAATATCGTTATATGCTGGGATGATTGGGCGTCAATAATTGGGTATCAAACACAATTACTTCTTGAATTAGGCCAATTACGTAATATGAACTCTTGTTGCGTAGGAATTAAAAAATGGTTGGGTGGAAAAGTGTTTTTCAAAAAACGGTTCAATCATGGATGTGTTAACAAGAGACGCAATGTTAAAAATGACGCATATACGATTTACATGTAGGGCGTGTTCGGCCAGAATATAGATTGTTGGAGAACGTGTTGTTAAAAAAGAAGAAAAATTTATTGATGTGATGAAAAATATTATTTTATTGAAGAATGTGTGGTTGAAAATGAGTAGAAGAATGAGAATAAAGATTTTAATGTGTCCCAAACATGAGCGTAATATGATTCGGGTCAAATTTGACCATTTTGTAATATTTGATGGTTGAAGTTATTTGCTTAACAGTCTGAAAATTGACACGAAGTGTTAAAAATAGAATTTCATATCGAATAAAGATGAAAATAGAAATCAATTTATAAAAGTTTGTATTCCTCTTAACAATGTTAACTTTTTAAGATAGAACTTCAAATTTTAATATGGTATCAGAGCCCGTTAAGCTCAAACAAACTATTCGATCCAATAAGACTCGAAAAATAAAAATGAATATACGAATTTCAAAATAGGTATGGTCAAACGAGCCACCATCATGCGAGTTATGTTAAGGGATAGAATTACACATCGATTAAAAATGAAAATATAGATCAATTTATAAAAGTTTGGTCTACTCCTCCAACAAGTAACAAAGTTAAAATTTTAAGATATAATCTCAAATCTTAACACGAAAGATTTGAAAACTGTTTGTTTGAGGGAACAAGTCAAGAGAATGACGATTTGGTTCCCTTATTAGATACTAGCTATTCGCCTCTTCGTTTATTTGAGATTTCGTCTGATCCTTTGTCATGCAATACGACGTCATTTTATACATGGCTGGCAATTCTTGGATTGTGTGTGAACCTCAATTTGCCACAAAAGATCTTGTCTAAAAGAATTTAATAAAAATTGCACTATTGATCTTGCTTATTCTTCAAACAGTAAGTTGGTCTCTAACTTTTTAAAATGAAGAAGTTAGTCCTCAACAATAATGAAAACCATCCAAATATTTATTTTCCTACATTTGAAGCTATATTTGAATGGAAAAATTATTTGCTCCTCCTCCAACCGTCCTGAACAGGGAACGTGGTCCTTGCTACAATTCTCGAAACCCACTTCTAAATTTTCATGTTTTTCAATTGAAATCATATTTAAAAAATAAAAAATAAATATGACGATAAATGCAAATAATTTAATTCATGTCTTGCTTTTTGAAAATTCTCGACGAGACAGGAAGGGAATGGCAATTGCCACTCCATCTCATTGACGTCTGACTAAATTTTATCTTTTTAACTCGAGTTAGTATTAAAAAATTAATGTGAGGCATGTTTTATGATGATTGTTAATATGAATTTTGACACGCCCTTCTGTTAAAAAAAATGGTTATGCATGCAACAAACTTTCTTACTTTAAATGCTAGGACTAATTTATCATTAAATAATAAAGTGGTGACCATCAATGCAATTTTCCCAAAGAATTATGTAGCGAAGCCATTATTTATACCTTTTTTCCTTTCCCGTTTGATAGGNTTGGTTTTAGTTGAATTTCAATTCTCACCTTTTAGGTGGTTTTTGGTTTTTCATATTTTTTTTGGCAATAGAATTAAAATATATCCCCAATTATAAAAAAGAAAAAAAAAATTATCCTTTAAATTGACAATTTTTCATGTCAAACAAAGCCAAACGAGCACAAAAAAATTTCCATTTTTTTTGGCAATCCAAACAAATTATATTCCCAATTGTAAGAAATTTTATCCCTCACAATTTTCATGAAAAATAAAATCAAACGAACACCAAATTTTTTTGCGAGCAAAATCTTGAATTTGCAGGCATTGCCATCCATTCTAAATTATGATCAGTAGAAGGATTAAAGGGATGCTAAAAGTGGAATAGATTACTAATTTCAAAAACCTAATTGTTTGTTTCACTTAAATTACAGAAGATTCTTGATTCAGTTAATTATCTCCATTATTTATAGCAAGGATAATTCTACAATATTAGAGCTCACGAAACTGACAGTCTTTTGAGTGACAGTGTCTGAATAAAATTTCTTTACAAGAGAAAAGTAAGATGAAATTCAAGAGCTGATAAGTCAGTTTTTACACTGTAAATTATGAAGATTAGAATTCTTTTTTCCAGTATAATTATTTCATGCTTTTATCAGGGACACCAAACATTTGAAGAAAGATTGAAACTTGCAAAGGAAGTGTATAAAAACTCACACACACACACACACACAATCTGTGCATCCCCTATTGAAGTGTAAACCAGCCAAATTTGCAGTGCATGATATGATAAAGGCATAAAGCCATAGCAGATCTCAAAGTGTGGAGCTACCCAAGGAGGCATCAAAGAGATAGCATGATCCAAATTCATTCATTTTAAACTCGGTCATTGTTTAGTGGGGATTAAAATCTGATTTAGTAAATTTGGATAAAAGTTGATGAAATGCTACATGGTTGAAAAGTTGTGATCCCATGAAATGTGGTACAAATTAATTGTCGACTTTGATTTAGATTGAATTCTTTAATCCACACCAAACAAGGGCTCAGTTTGAAATATAGAGTTAGGATCAATGCGATCCCTTTGGAAGTCTCATTTAGTTGCTGTAATTACCAACCATTTCTCTGTCTTTGATGGGGTGGAGGAAGAAACACAAGAGAGTGGTTTAAGAACTCCAGGCTAAAGTCTTCACATAAAAAAAAAAATGAAAAAAATTCTCTTCTTAGCATATTTTCTAACCAAGCAGACGCATGGACAAGGTCTTGCCAGCAGGTGGGTCAACTATCTCCTTTTAGAAATTCCCAAAAAGTTGGGTGGAAATATTATTGTATTTGATTGTTTAACTTAATTAATATAATTTTTGGCCAAGGTCCCACCCATGTTCATGTTCTTCCGCAGTTCAAATCCGCACCAAAGTTTTATATGCTTATACTCCTAGGAAATACATACAATAGGATGGCGGAGCTAGGAACCAAATTCAGTAAGAGCAGAATTTAACTATGAAAAAACTTTCAAACAAATTCCTTTTCGAAACTGTGGATATGGAATAAAATGAAGATTTGAGGAAATGTGACTAGGAACGAAGAAAATGTCGGAAAATAAGGGTACGGGCCTTCCCTCATTGAAGTACACAAGCATTGTTTTAAAAACCTCGTTTGGAAGCAGCTCGAA
>CAIGRF010179139.1:19640-40764 GCA_903798235.1 Fraxinus ornus
ATCTTGAAATTATTTTCTCAATAGTTTGAATACATACTTGTTATTGAATACTATATTTTCTCACCAGCCATGCATCATCTTGACTAGGTTCATTACTGAAATCAATAATGTCCTTGGACAAGATTTTATCCATTTTGTCTTCCTTTTTAAAAAAAATAAAATAAAAACCGAACTACTATATAAGGTCAGAATATCTATTTGTTTAAGGTAAAAAAATAGAAATACAGGCTTATAAGGAGAATATAAGATATGACCTCCAATCAACGGAACACAAAAGTAAAAAATAACTGATCGAGAAAAAAGTGAGAAAGAGTACTAAATTTGTATCTCATACGACAATGTATACTCATCATATGCCGCGTGTAATATTTGGTAGGATCGTTGTCTAATTTAGAGTCACTACTTGACTTAGAGTTTGTCGATGCTTGATTGACCGTCTATCACTTAGTCCTAATATGTCCAAAATTTTCATCTATATCTCCACATGTAAATACCAAACGCATCCCCTGCATATTCTTGAGGCCAAAAGCATATAACTTTGAGGAGCTGCTCAAAGAGTGCGCCTTGTCGTCTTGTTTCACTTTTTCATTTCTCCACTTAATTAACCTGTTTGGAAGGAAATTATAAACGATTTAATTTATAAATAAATAGAAATGAGTGATAAATACGTGAAAAGTACATGTGAATCTATCGAAAATAAAGTTTGACAATTTATAAATTTATCCACAGCGAGGCTAAAAAAGTCCATTTTATCTCGTAAATATATATTTTGAGCTAGATATTTCCCCTTGGACGAGCTATTTTCAGCTTCAATCATTTAGAGGTGGCCCAACCTCTTTGCATCCATCTCACCAGCATTTTTAGCAAGTCTAGTGCACTAACATTGATTATTTTTTCTAATTTTTGCTCACTAAAATTGTTTTCAAAAGACTCTTTAGCTATAAATGCACTCTATTTTAAGGAAGTTAATTAAATCTTTAAAATTATGCTTCAATATGCTCTTTAATGAACTTTTTTTTAGAATAGAGAGGGAGTTTTTCTCTATATTTGGGGCAAAATCCACTCTAAATTTATATTATTTAAAAAATAATAAATAATTATTGAAAAAGTAAAATAAATAGATACAAATAAAGAATCTGTTGAAGCGTGTAAAGAAATATATTCTATCATTGTAAAAATGACTTATTTTGCTCTAACACTTGGAATTTCCAGAGTATTTCAATAGATTTTTCATGAATTCATTTGGTTCTTATGACTTCAATCAAATGAGAGCACCAAATACAAGCTAACCATCTGGGCATGGAATGTTTCTAATAGTTGTATTCTCATACTTCCCCTCATTATGCAACAAAAAGTAAATCTCAATATCACGTTTACTCAAATCAATTTTGCATGAATAATACTATTCAGTTAAAGTCTAGACGATCAATATTTTATGTAACAGTGGAATAAATATCATATTGTCCAATAAAATTGGAATAAGTTAGAAGATACTTTTAGACATTGAACAACGTGACAATGATCCCATATCAACCTTTCTCAAACCATTTTTTTGAACAACTACTTGCTCGAAGTATGCATGAAAGAACTTATTTCATTTTTTCTATATCAACCGACACATATATTCCTTCACGATCAACGTGGATTCCCGTCATAAAAAAAGCACACATATACAGACTACAAACCCCAATTACAAAATGTGTGCATTCAATACAAGCTCAAATATGAATGAGTTGATGCACAAATCAATTTTCAGCACTTAAAAGTTATCACTAATCCCATATCATAACAACTGCTATTACACCCACTCCTATGAGCACAGCAAGAAACTTGAAAAATGGGGTATCAAAATAACAATTTTCCTGTGGTTTAAACCCTTTTGATATAAGATGATTTATAGCAACATAAACGAAAACCCCACAAGCAAGTCCCATTGAAATAGCGTAGATCCAATCAGCTGTGCGCCCTTGTGTAGTGGCATCTATGGCAATACCAATTCCAACCCCAACTGGGCTTGAAATTGCAAAGGCAAATGAATAAGCTGCTGTAGCTAAGAATGGCCTTTTGGGTATCATTCTTAGAAGTGCAATTCCCATTGCAATTGCTGCAAAGATCTTGTGAAGGGAAATTGTCCAAAGATTTCTCCATGCATCTGACTTTGTATCTGAAACAATTAGTCTGTGATGAGTATTGTGCAAGGAATGCTTAAATTAAAGTTGCATGTTCGATACATAATACTATACTCAATAAAATTAAAAGGCCTACTTGACTAGCTTTTAAATAGGATATCAATTCTAAGCTACTGACAAGATACATAGGGGTATACCTAATGTTGTTTATGTTGAAAATTAAAAACCCTGATTATATTCCAACGAGAGCAATCAATTAACAAAAAATAAATAAAGACACAAGATTTATAAAGGTTTGCAAAAATTTGAGACTACGTTCTCTTCCTCCAATGCAGTAATTCATTGTGATAAAAATAAGTTTATAAGAGAAAATCGTAAACCTATGTTATCTAACTTTCCTTTCTTGATCCGCGTATTGACTCTGCGGAGTGAAAATAATTTGGGTTCACAACTTAAACTGTTTAACGTTTACTATAGTAGATATGATCAGTATCCAACACTAAACTAAATTGAGCAGTATATGGATAAAATTTAGTTAACAAGTTTTTTTCTTTGTTAATTTTGTCTAGTACAAGTTACCATCATAACAACTTTACTACTCATGTCTAGCAGCCAACACTAGGTTGGATTGAGTTGTAAAATGAGTAAACTTTTAACTCGATGGTGCATTTACGGCATGTTCGTATGTAGTGGATAGTTCAATGGACAAGAATTCAACATTTTTTTCTTATTTAATATTGTCTATTCTACTTTACCAAACACGTTGTAACATTAAACAATGCATAATAACATTGTAACCTACCAAATGTACTATAAAAGCTTTGATATTCATATGAATGCAGTGGTTTACCTGCTACTCCAACAGCAATGCCCTCAAAAACTGAGTGGAAACACAATGCCAGAATAAGTAGTATAGTATCCCCCACAGATGATGTCCTTACAAAAGCTGGATTAACATTCATTCCCACCTCTTTTCCGCCTTCATCCGCCACCGCTGTGCCGCCTTCAACTTCCACTCTAGCCTCTCTTTCAGCACCATTCACAATATACGCTATAATACAGTCTCCCAACATGGTGAAAAGGTAACCTGCCGATGCTAACATAAAAGAAAATGGATAGTCTTTTGACGTAAGATCGCCAAAAGTAGATGCTGAATCGCTCAAGAAATGCATTAAAGATGTGCCCAAGAAAACACCCCCTGCAAATTGAGTGCCCAGCAAAAGAAAACTCTCGTTCCATCTGTAGAAATATGGGGATACTCCGCCTGCAAATGTGCTCACAAATAGGATTATCAGACACCATACTTTCACAAGAATCAGCCCTTTCGAGTGCAAATCTGCGTGGTCGCCTCCGCCATCATCATCGTGGCCACCGCCGTGAGCCTTGATCTTGGAAATATGGAGGAATAACATGAGTAATATGATGAAGGAAGCTGAAGTCAAAAATCTTGAAGAAGCCATGAATAATTTGTTCTTATTTTCTTGCAATAGGTTATGTATATATTTATAAGAGGCTGTCAATTTCATTAAGGCGTTCTATATTTAGATTGTAGTACAGCTTTGACTTTTGGGAAATTGTACTACACTGCCAAGGTAAATATAGCTGGCTGGTCGATCATAGTACAAATTCCTAGGGTTCATATGAATTCACTAAAAATGGAATCTAATTCGTCAGCTATATTTCGAGAACTAATTAGCAGGAAGCCGACAATAAGAAAGGATCAAGTAAATGATGCTAAAAGGAAACTTATAAACAACAGTTATGTACAAAACAGCTCATTCAAAATAGTCACGATGTTATTGTCTTATTAAATGTGTCAATCATTCGATATGTACTACTTCGTCTTAGAATGAATAGTTAAGACAGTATTAGTGGTGTCAATCGAGCCGAGTGGCTCGGTCGCTCGGCTAGTGAAAAAACAATCCACGAGCGCCTCGGACTCATCAAAAGACGAGCCCAAGCCGAGCAAACTAGCTCGGCTCGTTTTTGACAAGCGGCTCGTGAGTTATTATTATTATTATTATTAAGGTTTAGAACATGTATAGTTAAAAAAATTAAAAATTAAAAAAAGTCGAGGGCTCGCGAGCCACGAGCTCGTGGGCCGAGTAACGAGCCGAGCTGAGCCGAGCGGCTTGGCCCATTGCCATCACTAAACAGTATAGCCTGAATCTAACCATGAACATATTCTTTATGACTACTAGGCTAGTTTAGAACATGATTAAGAAGAAGAAAAAAGCTCGAACTAACTATATCCAATATTTGACTATTTATCCACTAAATACCTTTCCTTGATGACGGAGGCAATATATTTTGTCAACCAATGGCCGCTGACTTCTTCTTAACCCTTCCTTCCCATGATAGAGTCTGCATAATATTTTTGTTTTCTCTTTTAATAAATTATTGGGAAGTGAACACCATGAAGAGATAAGAACATCTCTAAAAAAACTCTTTATTTTTAAAGAGCACATTTTGTTATGAAGCAATGAATTTATCGAAATTTGAGTACAATAATAAATTTAAAAAATCTTCTTTAAGTAGGGAGTGTAAAATTTCATTGTCCCTTTTGTGTGATTAATTCGAATTTGTCGAAACGCGAATCTAATTGATTAGTAAATTTTGAAACCAAGTTTCTTGAATAAAAATTTGTGAAATTTAACTTATTTTCAATTGGTAAACCTATGGTAAAATTTAACTTATAACATACGAGAGACTTGAAGTGCATTAGGGTATTAGCTCGATAAATAATTTTGGTCTAAAGTATTTAGTACACTCATCTTTATGCTTGAAATCACCAATTTGAAGAGTGATCATTCACAATTACTATCCATTGTCGTAGTCAAATCTTACATTCATGTGTAAGTTACATGTGCTCACGCTTCGATGCTCAAATGGCTTAATATTGATGGTGGTTCAACAAGCAAACCGTATGATGCATTCAAATTCATTGTTGTCGATGTAGATATTTTAATTATTGTAACGTAAGTTAATGCTGTGTCTTAACTAAAACAAAAAAGGTTTGAAATGAAATAAAATTAAGTCCCTGTTTGACAACCATTATTTCAAAAAAAATTTAATTCTCGTACTCATTTTCAACCGTACATTTATATAATAAAATATTTTGCACTTAAACTCGAAACTTTTTTCTATTTTGTAATCACATATTCTCTAAAAATTCATTATTCAAAACAATGTTTTTTCTCAAATAAGGGCCACCAAACAGGGGCTACGAATAAACATAACTTTTAATTATAATTCAACATCTAATGATCGTTCTGCTTTACTTCTGTTTCTAGTAGAAAAGCTTCTTAGAGGGTGTTTGGTAGAGATTAAAATCGGATTAAAATTGAAAAACTAGCCGTTATTGTTGACTTTTATTAGACGAATGTGACCCAATAACGGCTATATTTTCAATTTTAATTTGATTTTAAGTCGTACCAAACAGGTCCTTAATAAAGTTACTTTTGGCCTGCATCCTATAAAAGTTCTAAACAAAACACTTCTGGAAAATTTTCCAAATATGTTTCAAAAAAGTTTTTTAATTTCAAAAGTAATTTTTGACTTTTCAAAACCTTACCAAGGCCCTAATTCATCTTAAAAAGTTGATTCATGAATTTTAGTGCTCGCGTGCCCCATAACTTTCAAATTGTTGAAGAGCGTAAATACACAAAAATATAAAAAATAAAAATTATGGACTAATCTATTTAAAAATGAACCTAGTTAAGTATCAACTTATGGACCTGTGTTTATGGTTGAAACATCATTATGATTGAAATGAACTCAAAATATAGAATACTCGCGGCATTCACGGCATTTCTGAAATTGATTTTGCTACTTGTACATCAAAATAGTGCATAAGCGGTAATCGAAAATGATGTACATGTAGCAAGATCCTTCTGGATTACAGGACTCAACAAGATTTAAACCATTGAGAAAACTCAAAGCTTGATGACACTCTTCTTATAAAGCTTAACTGCATTAAACCACCAAATATTTAATTCACATGGGACCCACCCCCATATTTGTTCATTTTTTGTCTAATTTTTTCTGTACAAACAGAAAAAATCTTATCGATAACGCTCAAGTATAATTTTGTCCAAGTCAATAATTTATATATATACTCTCTCTTTCATAAATGATAAAACTTAAATCTCCTTTCAAGACTTCAAAACTATATAAATGGTTCGACTACCCACTTTCACGAAAATAAAAATGCGACAAAATCCTCCTTTTTTTTTTTCCTTTCTTCAATGATATGCTATATCAAAGACAAATATTTTTCTTTTTTTCCTTTTACTTTCGTCTCCAAATAAGCTAACTTACCATAAGTTGAAATTGAAAACCACCCCAAGTTGTGAATTGTCCTTTTATGCTGAAAAAGACAAATCGGTACAAAACCAAGACATTTTCCCAAATATGCATATTTGGCATTATGAGGGGCAAGTTAGAGATTTCACTTGCAGAACCCATTAGTAACTACCCACTTTTAGGGTTTGGAGTGGGATTTTGTACATTACAAGAAGGGGAGTTTTGATTTCTTCTTTTTGGAACACAAAGAGTACATACATCATTTCTTCCTTTGTCTCCGTCTCGACGTATCTATAAAAAGATTTTTTTTCCCCTTTTATCTTGATTCACTTTCTTGAGTTTCTTGAAAGAATAATCCAATATACATCAATGGCTCAATTTGGCATACGTCAATATATATATATATACGCGGATTTGATTTCCTAAATACGGTGCTTAGTTTTATGCTAAGCACCGTGCTTAGGTGGCGAAAAACTACCCTGATGTTTAACATAAAACTAAGCATCGTGTTTAGGAGTCATTACTATATATATAAAAATCGATCGTTATATATTGATCAAATATTAATTTTAATAACATATTTCATAAAATTCATAAATACTATAAACTTATAAACTACTCATCTGCTCAATTATTAAAGAATTCTGCTATTCAATGTACATCTTAGTTATCAATTAAATTGTGCTCCTAGCTTCATTCTTTTGTAAAAGCAAAATTTAGCAATTAAAAATGAAACCCCAAAGAGGTTCTTTAACAACTTTTTCCATTTTTCTTGTTTCTTCTTCTCGATTTTCTTGAACAAACAACTTGATGTCACATGAGTGAATCAATTTGATAACCATATTCTTTACGGAAATTACTTATCATGGCACGGGCTTAGCTCAAAAGTAAAAAAAGTAAAATATCAAAATTGACTTATTTAAACGTGTCATAACGATAGTAAAAAAGACGTCAAGTCAAACAAGCCCTAGAAATAAAGTGAAATTAGTCATTGTTTGAGTCCCATTTTGAGAACACACTTTGTAAAAGTATTTTTTTAAAAAAAAATAAAAATTGTGAGGTTAAAAATGAGGATATTTTTAAAGTTTTGAGGGTAAAATTATTTAGAGAATACAATTGAAAATAAATTTTAAAAGATGGAACTCAAAAATAGAATTAAAACCAGCAAAATTATTTCTGGTTAGTGTATAATACATAACAAGTATACAACCTATCGTATTTAGTCCACGTTTGGCCCTCATTATTGATAATTTTAATGGTGGGAATATATATATTTTTAAAAAATATGTGATTAATTTTTTATTTTTAAAATGATGTGTAATATTATTTTATTAAAAATATGTAATTATTAAGAAAAGAGGAAAAAAATAAATTATAATTTTAATGGAAACAAACGAGGTGCCTCCTCCTCTGTAGCATAATAATAGCGACAAACCCTTAGGGTTCTTTGAAAGATCAATACGCCGTCAAACGTATATATAACTCATTAGCTTATCTCTCGTCACACTCCTTTATAAACCCTCAAACCCCTCACCGCTACTCGGCTCTACTTTTATAGTTTTTAATCAGAACGCACTACTCCCTTCGCTATATTCTTGAAATTCAATGTGAATAAAGAAGGCCTACAGTTTCTTATTTTATGCTGAAAGAAAGTGAAATTTTAGGGTATAATCATGGTGTTTGTTAGTTTTCTCATAAAAATTGGAATTTCTTGAAGCTTAATTGTCAAAGAATTGATTTTTATGAGCTCAAAGCTTTGATTTTCAGGTTGTACATGCAGGTTTTTAGTTTTTAGAATAAAAGCTGTATTCTTGAGAGCTTTCTAAGGCTTTTAGGGTTTGTGCGTTTTGGTGGGATTAGTTTAAATATCCTCGGTGGAAGGAGGATTTAGGTGTTGTGTAAGAAATGTTATCTGAACTTGATCGGAGACCAATGCTCAGAAACAACGAAAATTCCTTTGGTGATGAGTTGGAGAAGGAGATTGGTTTCTTGCTTCGTGAACAGCGGCACCAAGATGTTGATGCACGTGAAAAGGAACTGAATATGTATAGGAGTGGATCGGCTCCACCTACTGTCGAGGGTTCGTTGAAGGCAATCGGTGGGTTGTATGAAAACGGTAATGTTGGTGGTGGCAGCAGCAGCGGTGGAATGGCCTTCCCTGAAATTGCTAGGAATAAGAGTGGTAATGGGTTCATGACAGATGAGGAACTTAGGTCGGATCCGGCATATTCATCTTACTATTACTCAAATGTCAATCTGAACCCAAGGCTGCCGCCACCTCTGTTATCCAAGGAGGATTGGCGGTCTGCCCAGAGGTTACAAGGAGGGAGTTCTGCTATTGGGGATGGAAGGAAGGTTAATAGGAGTGACAGTAGTGGAGGGAGACAGTTCACAATGCCACCAGGGTTCAATTCAAAGAAGCCAGAGAGCGAAAATGAGATGGATAAAGCCAAGGGTACTGTGGAGTGGGGTGGTGATGGGCTGATTGGTTTGCCTGGATTAGGACTAGGTGGTAAACAGAAGAGCCTTGCTGAAATATTTCAGGTGAATGCTTGCATAAATTTTGTCTATCATATAGGTTTGTTAAACCCTTTACCTGGAGTTTTTATTTATTTATTTATTTATCTTCTCTGAGACTGAAACACTTTTGTTGCTCAAGTCTATTTTCCTTTTCTACGTTACAGGTCCAGATTAACAATTTTTTAGTTGCAGTGTTATGTTTTGCTCCGTGGCATTGTTTTGCATTTTTTACCTGAACATTGAGGTCTATGTTCCTATTGAGAAATAATCTGTTTTACGCATGTTCTGGAAAATTATTAGCAAATTTGGTAGTACCTTTTCTGTGCGGTGTTACAATTATTAAGATTGACAATAATACTTGTCTGCCTGTCAATTTATAGTTTTTGCCTATGGATTGGATAATTTTTTGTGACTTAACTTCACAAACTGTGTCACACTCATAAGTTGTCTCAAATATTTCTTTAGGTTATGAATTTATGCTCTATTTTAATAATTTTATTTAGTTTTTCATTGTAGTATTGGAAGTGTAAAATTTAGACAGAGTCCCCTGCTGAGTGGGTTCAGCAGTATGCTGTACACTTCGCCACACAAATCACAGATATAGGGCAGAACAATATCTGATCTTTGTTGCCAAGTAAAGCTCTAGATCTTGCAATGTTTTACTTTGCTATTAACTTATATCTTACCTATGGACTTGAGCATGATTAATCTATTGGCATACAAAACATATAAATCCATTTTGAACTCATTTCTCCGTTCAGTTTCCAAGATACTCTACATTTATTTATTTATTTGTTTTGCGAAATTTGATAGTTTGCATACTCCTAGTTAGGTGCTGATTCATAGTTTAACTGTATACTTCTGTTGAAAACAATCTTGGTATTTAGAGCCCATTTTGTACCGATTAAAGTTCAATTAAAATTGAAAATATAGTCGTTATTGGATCCCACTTGACTAATAAAATTCAACAATAACTTCTAGTTTTTCAATTTTAATCCGATTTTAATCTCTACCAAACAGGCTTTTAATGATTTTGCTCGTAAGAAATTTGTTAGATTTGCATACGTTCATCTTATTGTTTCCACTTTCAATATCTAAGTGACAGGAACATTCACGTTAGTCTCATGTTTGGCAATGCTTGTTGAACATGAAATTGTACAAAAATTTTGTGTGTCTAATGGGGATCTATTGTGAGTGATGCAATAGGAAGAGTAGATAGGACAAGTTCTGTAGCTAAAGAATAATTTTCTTCATAAAGGTTGTAATGGGGTTTACTTCAACCTTCGTTTCATACATATGAAAAGGTCCAGGTAATGAAAGGTGAAGCTCCTTTTAATTTCAACCAGTAGTCTTTTTGATAGCTTATTGCTCATAAATTACTTGAAAAGACTTATTAAATGGGCAGAGCTCTCCTTAAAATGCCTGGCTTCTAGCTGTGTCCTCAACCCTTTTGCACTTTCTGCTATTGTTTATCTATGAGTCCCAGAAATTATTTTCAGTTGCAGTTCCTTTTCAAAATTCTCAACTTGGGTGAACCACAAGTCCATTGTAATTTCTATGTAGTACTTCGGTTAATTGGTTGAAATGAGTCTGTATGGTTAAAACCTGCTCCTCCATTTTACAATTTTTGAATCAATGTATAATTCTCATTTGCCTCTTCCTATATCGGAGAGATATATACGTTATGGTTTTTCTGTTTATAATACTGAAAAGATAGCAATTTTATGCATCAATTTATACACAACCTAAGAATTTATGCACTGTTCTTTGAAAATATTAATGTGCATTCTGTTATTGTTTGTGTTGTACAATATCATGTGCATTGTTTATAAATATATACTTCCTGTTTTCACTAATGATAAATGTGTCATGTGATTAGCCTTGGGTGATCTATTTCTGACTCCATCAATCCAAATCTAAGCTTAAACATCAAGACTACAATCTTCCTTGGTTTAAGTTGTTAAGAAAGTGTTATGTAATCTTTCTACGCCTTGCATGCGATACATCGTAGGATTATATTTTTTTGAACTCAGTTAATAATTCTGTAGTTAAAGTGGGGAGAGCCCTGACCATATTCTTCTGCACTGTAAGCTAGCTCGGGAATTGTGGGATTTGGTGTTTGCTTTGTTTGGGGTCCAGTGGGTCATGCCGAGGACAGTTTTTGATCTTCTCTCATGTTGGAAGGGGTCTAGTGGCAGTAGCAGGACTTCTTTGGTGTGGGGGGTTGTTCCCCACTGTGTTTTTTGGTGTGTGTGGAGAGAAAGAAATGCTCGACATTTCGAGAATACTGAGACCTCTATTACGGATTTGAAGAGCAGCTTCTTTCATTTATTGTATGAGTGGGTTAAGGGCTTGAGTATTCTTTCCATCGGCTCTTTTGTAGAGTTGTTGGACCATTGTATTTTTTGACTCCTTTGTCCTTTAGTATACTGGGACCTTTTTTAATAATAGTTTCTTTACTTATCAAAAAAAAAAAAAAAAATTCTGCAGTTAGGTCTTCTTGGGGTCATTTATATGCATCCTTCTCATTTTTGAGTTACCACATTCTTTTATGTGATCTATATTATCTCCACAATGGACTCCTATTGAGTTAAAAGAGATAAAAATAGTTTTGATTACCTTAGTTTCGGCTGTAATGTAATTTGGTGTATGTTCTGCCCTTCCTTCCTAATCATGTCATAGTCATGGAAAGTCATAATTTTGGTAATTGTTTTGAACTCCCCCTTTCCCTTTGCGAAGATGAATGCATATTTCTTTCGCGGCGTTCTTTGTTGATCTTAGTTCTTGATATCTGTGCAGGATGACTTGAACCGTGCAACGCCTGTACCGAGACACCCATCTCGGCCCGCAAGCCGTAATACATTTGATGAGAATGCTGATACCTTAGCTTTATCTGAATCTAAGCTTCCTCACATTCGTCAAGATTTGACAGCTTCAGACTCATTGCGCTCTACTTCAAATATTCAGAGCTCATCTGCATATTCTTATGCTGCTGCTTTGGGTGCTTCCTTGTCTAGAAGCTCTACACCTGATCCACAGCATGTTGCAAGGGTTCCTAGTCCTTGCCTTACCCCTATTGGAGGAGGTAGGGTAGGCAATTCAGAAAAGAGAAGCATTAACAGTCTCAATTCATTTAATGTCATATCTTCCCACCCAAATGGGTCTGTAGATCTGGTAGCTGCTTTGTCAGGCATGAACCTTTCAAATGCTGTGCTAGATGATGACAATCATTTGCCTTCTCGGATTGAACAAGATTTTGATGACCAAAAAAATTACCCCTTCAGTCTGCCGGGAGGGCAGAATAACACGAATCAGCATGCATTTCCGAAGAAATCTGAAACTGGGCAGTTCAATATGACTTCTGTACCTCAGTCAACGAAAATGCCTTCTAACCCTGGTTTGAGCAATGGTGGTGAGTTGGATATCAGCAACTCCTCTTTCCAGGCTGAGCTATACAGAACTGGTGTTTCTTCTAATAATTCATACCTGAAGGGGTCTTCTACATCAGCTGTTAATGGTGGTGGTGGCAGCGGCCTAGCCTCTCAATATCAGCATTTGGATAGTCCAAATTTATCGTATTTAAGTTATGGTTTAAGTGGCTATCCCATGAGTCCAATAGCAAACCAACTTGGCAACTCTAATTTGCCACCTCTATTTGAGAATGCTGCTGCTGCATCTGCCATGGCTGTACCTGGGATGGACTCAAGGATGCTGGGGGGATCAAATCTTGGCACTGCTAACTCTGAAGAGAACCTCAGCCGAATGGGAAATCAGATGGCTGGTAGTGTGCTGCAGGCACCTTTCATTGATCCAGTGTATCTTCAGTACTTGAGGACAGCCGAGTATGCTGCAGCTCTTAGTGACCCTTCTGCAGATAGAAGCTACATGGGTAATTCATACATGGACTTGCTTCAGAAAGCTTATCTTGGCACCCTATTATCGCCACAAAAGTCACAATATGGTGTTCCATTGGTTGGAAAGACCAGTGGTTCTAGTCCTCATGGTTACTATAGTAATCCTGCATTTGGCATTGGGTTGTCGTATCCTGGAACTCCCCCTGTTATTCCAAGTTCTCCTGTAGGACCTGGTAGTCCTATGCGACATGGAGATTTCAACATGAGATTCCCTGGTGGAGTGAGAAATGTGGCTGGGGGTATGATGGGAACCTGGCACTTGGACAACTTGGAGAACAGATTTGCTTCCTCCTTGCTGGAGGAATTTAAGAGCAATAAAACCAAATGTTTTGAACTTTCTGAGATTTTGGGTCATGTTGTTGAATTTAGGTACGTATTTCTCAAGAATGGTCTTTTCACCTTATGATTGCTGAAACCTTATATTTTCTAACCTTTACACGTCTGTTATCAGTGCTGATCAGTATGGAAGCCGATTCATACAGCAAAAACTTGAAACGGCCACAGCACAGGAGAAGGACATGGTTTTCCAGGAAATTTCTCCTCAAGCTCTTACTCTGATGACTGATGTGTTTGGTAATTATGTAATCCAGAAGGTACCAGCATTTCTTCCCTTTATTAGTTGAGATTTACAATTGTCTACATTTATATGCACAGATAAGCTCTTAGCCATTTTAGACTCCATTGTTTTGTTTGTTGGTACTAATTTTATTTCTTCCCAGTTTTTCGAACATGGAATGGCAGCCCAGAGAAGAGAATTAGGTGGCAAGCTTTTGGGGCATGTACTTACACTTAGTCTTCAAATGTATGGTTGTCGGGTGATACAGAAGGTAACATCAGATTTACATCTTATACAACTTTTCTGTTTTCTGTATTAGATCATACTTCCTCCTTGTGACATGTTATTTCTCCAGAGGACCTATTTCATATATTTTCGTTGATACTTTTGGAATTTGAATCGCATACTTATTATAATAAACTACTATAGTGAACACAAGTTCTGATTTCATGGATATCTAATTCATAAATCCTTTGAAAACTTAGGCTGTTGAAGTTGTTGATGTGGATCAGAAGATCAAAATGGTGGAAGAGCTTGATGGACATGTCATGCGTTGTGTGCGTGATCAAAATGGTAACCATGTCATCCAAAAATGCATCGAATGCATTCCGGAGGAGCACATA
Organism: Fraxinus ornus; assembly: GCA_903798235.1. NCBI lineage: Eukaryota > Viridiplantae > Streptophyta > Magnoliopsida > Lamiales > Oleaceae > Fraxinus > Fraxinus ornus. The sequence continues at coordinate 33,688 of CAIGRF010179139.1, forward strand.
CAGTTTATTGTCTTGACATTTTTTGACCATGTTGTCTCTCTTTCTACTCATCCATATGGGTGTCGTGTGATACAGGTTACATAACATCTTACTATACTATAGTTTTTTACATATTTTATTTTGCTCTTTTTAAAAAAAAAATTGATAGTGATGTTTTATTTAGAGAGTATTGGAGCACTGTCAGGATTCAGAAACCCAGTGTAAAGTGATGGAAGAGATTCTAGGGTCCGTAAGCATGTTGGCACAGGATCAGTATGGCAATTATGTTATTCAGGTTTGCAATATTTTTTTTTTTTTTTGAGGATATTAGTTTATTGGCATAAATATTGTTAGCATGTTGGCATTGTGTCTACATTGCTTGCGGAGTTTTGTTTAGAAATATTTGAAGTTGAATATGCTGTGTCAAAAGTTTTGTTAAGGTTAAAGATTTATAGATTTCTCATGCTCATTTCATTAGCAACATAGAGTTTGCTCACATCCACTTCAGTGCCTTTTTTCTCTATTACATGAACTCTCGTGCTTGTTCCATGGAGAAAGCAGTTATCCTTCAGTTGTTTCATTTTTCTTTGAGGAATGCTCATTAATATAATCGTCATTGGTTTAGGTAGCAGTCAGCCCTTGATTACTGTCCAGTGGAGTTGTGGTACATTTTAATGCACTTGATAATGAATCAGGGCCCAATGCCACCTCGACTGATGATCGCTATGGATGATGAATATTGAATAGCATTATTCTTTTTCTTTTGTTTTCTGTACTCATAATATTTCTTTGCAATTGGCGTGCTCAACATTTTCTAAGTCTACATCTTGCCGGTTATCTGCTTATAGGTCAATACAAATTTGTCACACCAAGTGATAAACCTTCCACGCCTGTTCCCTCGGCCAAATATGAATGCACGAAACTGAAGTAGATGATAGTTACTTCAAGATTGTTTTAGATGCTTGTTTAATTAACTATACTTCATAGAAGTAGTTCTAATAAACTGCAGTTTGCAGCACTTCTGGAGATGCAACTGCCTAGTTTTGATGATATATTATCAATCAGTCTTTTAATGTGATAATGACTTGTGTGCTAAACTGAAAAAATGTGCCTTTTTTTCGTGAATTAAATTGTGGGTTCTGCATCCAGCTACTTGATCAGTCATATTTCTACATTAGAGCTTAATATGAAACTAATAGGTTCTTATTCGGTCCAGGCAAAGCTTTCAATAATTATTGTTCATTTTCTTGTTATATAGCATGTGCTGGAGCATGGAAAGCCATGCGAGAGATCTACTATAATCAAGGAATTGGCTGGGAAGATAGTTCAAATGAGCCAGCAGAAGTTTGCTTCAAATGTTGTTGAGAAATGTTTAGCTTTTGGTGATCCTGATGAGCGCCAACTCCTGATGAATGAGATGCTTGGATCAACTGATGAAAATGAGCCTCTTCAGGTTTGATATATGGCTATTTTAATTATAATTGTTGCATATATTAAGAATTTCCTCATGAAGGTACACTTCACCCGTGCTTTTTGGTGAAGAAGTTAGAGCAATAAATAAGACTCTTAATAGCCTGACATTAATCCTTATTGGAAGCTCTTGATGCTCTGTGTTGGTAATACTGTACTTCCATTGCATACATGAATCTTGAATCTAGAGTGCTAAAAAGTTTGCAAGGTGTAACATTATTGATTGGAATTTGGTGGAAGAAAATTGAGAATGTTAATTTGAATCATAGAAATATTGGAAGATCTGAGGGTCCTTATTCTGTACTATTCATCTCTTTTGGCCACTGTAGGGTTTATCAAACTATTAAATAGCTTGAAAACCTAAAATTTTTATCTGTGCAATCAGACTCGTATTTTTACATTATAATTTTTATTCATCCAGGCTATGATGAAGGATCAATTTGCGAATTACGTTGTTCAAAAAGTACTTGAAACTTGTAGTGACCAAGAACGTGAACTGATACTGTCTAGAATAAAAGTTCATCTGAATGCATTGAAGAAATACACATATGGGAAACACATCGTAGCTCGTGTAGAGAAACTTGTTGCTGCTGGGGGTATGATCTTCTTTCCTTTACTTGTGCATGCATATCGATTGCCTTTCAAGAGGAATTCATATATTTGAGCTTCCAAGGAAATTTTCATGACAAGTGTACTTGGTACGGCTGTTTGGTTAAGCTTAAAAATGTTTACTTATATGAAATAACTTGGTTTAAACTAAATGATTTGTTTAACTGGTTAGAGCTTGGAAATATGCAAGTTACTTTTGACTGTAAGGTAACTTACAAAATATGTACCCGCTTTACTTAAAAGTAAGACATACAAGTGTAAAAACTAAAAGTTACACGAGTAACTTTTACTTAGCCAAATACGCTGTGAATCTTTCCTCATCAACGGTAGGATGAATCATGATGGTTTATGGCGTAAGGTACTTTTTACTGTGCTTGTCAATTTCTTTGTATAGACGTCAGAAAGATTTTAAGGATTGGAAATGAACTGAGTGTAATTTATGTTTGATATGTAGTATTGGACAAGACTCAACACATAGTGAACAAGATTTTGTCTTCATCCTTAATTCTCCTACCATTCTATCTTCCCTGTCAAACATGTCACTATAACATGTTACTTCAATTTTTTGCAGAAAGGAGAATTGCTCAATCCCTTCACTCCGCTTAGATGCCGTAGGAAAAAGGTTGTACAGCTAACCGAGGCTAGTTTGAGCTACCTCGCTTCCTTCTATTTCTGCTGGGCATTGTGCTCTGGCCAATATACCTTATCTGCAAGGAAGGCATTAGAGGATTTCAAATAAACTTGTTGCCTGTACTTAAAAACTGTACATTGTGTAGTTTAAGTTTATACATAGATTCTAGTAAGCTGAGGCTCGGAGGTTAAATGTTCCCGATGCCCGTGCAGTTTTAAGATGACAATACAAGTTCCAAGGTTGTAAAATGACAAGAGGGGAAGGTAGTTTACATTGCGACGTGACTGTACAAATTATTGGTTTTATCGGTGAGGCCAGGATATAACGCGTAATGTATCTGAAAGTTCTATTATATGGCCAAGTACGCATTGGGTTCTTTTAGATTGTCCATGATTTCATTTTCTAATTTAACCAGGAATTTCATTATGTATGGAATTCCGAATTAGGTACCATTTCAAGGTCAAACATGGTCCAGTTTTGGTTGTTGGACAGAGAGCAAAATCAGGCTTTAAGATATAACTTATCAGAAGCTTAGGGATTGTTTGGCGGGGTTTTTACTTTTATTTTTTCGTAGAAGAGTTTTTTTAAAGAACCTATCAAGGGTCAACTTCTAAGTTTTAACTGGACAAAAGAATTATTTTATTTATTTTTTGTGGTACAGAATTGAACATAGCTTCTTAGTTTTGAAAGCTAGTTTTTGATTTTTCAAAAATTTTATCAAATAAGTCTTAATGGGCCTATGTGATTTGTAGAGGAATTTATTCGTCATTTATTTTTTGGAGCCGCGTCCCTGTTTATGTTCTGGTCATTGAGTTGGGGCATAATATTTCTAAATTTTGATATATTATGAAAATATAATTTATTGACTAGGTATTTTTGAACAACAACATTTTAATGAACAAAAATTGAAATTTTCTCTTTATTGATATTATCATCTAGAAATGGACAATTCCTGGCAAATATATCTTCTCGTTACAAAATAATTTAATAAATATTCTCCGAGTCCCAAAAGGAAAATTCTCAAGAATATCAACCTTAACACAAAATTAATGTTGAAACTGAGTCGAGTTTAGACGTAATGTGTTGTTGGTACTGAATTCTACTAAAACAATTGATCAATTGGTCTCTGTCTGTCCATGCAATCAACTTCATAATTATTTAAAAGAGTTCTGCCATTTATTAGTATTCATCTCCTCCCTCCTTAGATATGAATGTTTGGGCTGACGACTTGTATGAGCGCCTCAACAGTCGAAATTACCCACAAAAACTAAAACTCGCAAGTTCAGTCGATCCTTGGCACCATGAATAGTAGAAAAGACACGACTAGAAGCATTTGTGGTTAGCAGCATTGGACAGTACAATAGACACGGTCTTAACTTATCATAAATGTCTAATGCTACTTATCAAGCACTTTTGAAACATAGGATGTGAATTTATTTACATGTTGTAGATTGAGCTGTTATAATAGAAGGACAATACTAGTGTGTTCCTTGGAAACAATCCAAAGAGCAGTTGAAAAAGAGCCTAAAGGAGTCTCAGAAAAAAAAAATTAGAAATTGTTCGTGGAGGCAGTTAGGTAAAAGGTGCCAAAATCAACAAGGTAATTAAACTATCAAGATAGAAGCTTGAGATAGTGTAGTTGCTTTTTGCTTCAGATCTTCGAGTAAATCTAACAATAAAGCGAATGGAGTGGCCCCCAGGGCAAATCTCCCAGTGGCAAAAGGGGGGGCGGTTAGGGTTCAGCGCGGTAGTGTGCAAGGTTCGATTCCCCGCAAGGTGGAATTGACTTTGTTGCAAGCGGGAGTTACCATAGAGTTAATAACTCAGACCTATCCATAAGTTCTCCACCCTGGCTCCTGGGAGGCACAAATGGTCCAAGACAGGGTCGGTGGGCCCTCAAGGTTGGGGTTCAACCTTTAATAAAGCTAATGGAGTGACAAGAAACAATCATACGGCTGACGCCAAATTTACATTGAAAAAGGCACAGTTTCTAGCTCTGTGAGCCAGAGGGAGAATAACCAACAAATGTATGAATATCAATTGTCCTTAATATAGTGTATTATGAGAAGAACAAGTTGGGAAGATCTCAAGTAGTCTACCAAAAGAAAGGATACTTGAGATTAGACCGTTACAGCTATTAAAGAAGACAATCATTTCGCGACTAATGGAAGATAACCTCATTGAAATATATTGATTTATAAAATCGACTCAGAAGATTAACCTTTAGAAACTACTGATGACGTAACTTTGAACTGTAACAATCCGACATCTATGCCCAATCCGTTAACTTACGTACTGTCCTCTATGAGAGCCTAAGCCATCTTACACTCACGAATTTCTATTGCACTCCCACGATTCAAATCCTTGACCTTTTCCTTAAAAATGAATTCAATAGACCCAATACAAAGTCACATATATATTTCTGTAACACTCAGTCTTGACATTGCAATCATTCCAGAAACAATTAAGAAAGTTTCTTTTCATAGCACTGCAAAAGAATTGAAGCTAAAAACCAACTAATAAAGCTTCAATTGCAAATTCATGTTTGCTAAAAAGCAACGAAATTAATGATCAGTGTACCCTGTTATAATGACATTTAATCCACCAAAATTGCAAAAGGCTGTAGCAAGCTTACTTCAAAATGTGCATTTGTTTACTCTACATCATCGACATCATCAAATTCTTCAATCTTTTGCCCAAAACCTCTGGGCCCAGCTCTAGATCTAGCTCCAATTTTACCCTTTTTACCACTCTTCTTCTTCCTAGCAGCCTCTTCTTTCTCAAATTTATCTCTCTCCCTTTTCTGCAAGAAATCTGTCACAGCTATGTAGATTACCTGAGAAGTCCAAAGCATTCAGAATTAATAACAAACCCCTTGTCCAAATATCAAATTCAGCTAAAAATTATAATATCCAAGTGAAATTTACCCCAATTGTAAGAATGGCTAAACCGATGAAAGCAGTGAAAAGAAGAGCTGATATTACTGTGGAAACACCATCATCGCTCGTGGAGACTACTTCTTGCAAATTCTCTTCTGGTGTGACTTCTGATAGCAAATAATTTCCATTTACAGCAGAAAATCTCCAATTTCTTATGGGTTTTAGAGGAACGGCACTTGATGAATTTCCAGAATTCAAAATTCTTGTTGATATCTGAGTGGACGGAAATTCAAAAATTGGGTTGTTTGATGGAGAAAATGAATGGTGGGCATTGGTAACATGACGGGGTTTACGCTTGAGAATCAAAGAGAGAGCTGGAGGAGATGATAAAAGGGCAGATGATGCAGCCATTTTCATCTGCTACCACATCGTCGATCCTCCTCCAAAGTGTAGCCGTACTGTAATGTGGGTATGGGATAATGCCACAGGGTTATCTTTTCACATCTAAGGAATAGATATGTAGAGCGTTTTGATAAGGGAGTCTTGAGTGCATGGCTAGCAGGGTGTCGAGTGGATAAGTTGCTTGTCGATTCGGTTCGTTTGTGGTCAAGGAGATGAGCCGCAAGCGCAAATCGAATAGTCAAATGGTTCGTACGAGTTTACTCGCGAGCTGAACGAACTAGCCCATGCGCAAGGACAGACTCGCGAGCCGCTGCTACCCGAGCCTATGCCCTACATTTTGCTACATTTTAAAATTCAAATTCAAACTTACATGTTTTTCCTTACATTGCAACTCTTTTTGTCATCGACTATAAGAGGGTAGTATCGTTATCTTCAATTTTCACACGTCGCATTTTTTTTTATCTATTTTCATAATTTGGTCATTATTATACCACTTCGAAGAAGAACTTTTCACTATCTAATCTCTACTTCTATATTTATTGTTTGCATTATACTATTACATAATTTACATAATGGCTAACTCATCATCATCCTTCAAACCAAAAGAATTTATTCAGTTTCTTAACAAACTTTTGAAAATTCGACAAAAAGGTTTGAAGTGTTACAACGCTCGATGATAATATTCTTAAGCCTTTGACCAAAACAATATTGATTGAATTTAATTTATATTTTTACATAACTTTTGAATGAAATTATAATAATCTTAGAACTTTGATTTTTTATAAAATCAAGATAAGTACTTTTCTCATCAATTTCAAAATGAAGTTATTTTAACTTGTGATTATTGTAATATGAATAATGTTCTGCGTACAGAAAAATATTTCACAGGAGCGGGCCCCACATGCATTTAAAAATAAATAAATAAATAATATAGACCCCACCTCTGTCTTGCCTGGCAGGGTCCCTGTACACTAAGCAAGATTGTTGAAATATATGCATTTTATTTTAGGGAACAATACATAACTCCTTATTTTAAAGATCATATTTCATAAATAACAAACTCATTAAAATATTTCAAAAATCAGGTGATAAATAAATTTATTAAAT
>CAIGRF010179184.1:5818-17388 GCA_903798235.1 Fraxinus ornus
TTAAATTTAACTTAAACAAATAACAACTAAATACATTTCTAATTACTATTATCAAATATTTATAGTATAAGTAAATCCTAACTAGGTTGACATCTACTTAATTAAAATATTTAATTTTTTTTTTTCACGGGCCGTGGTTAACCGCGGCCCATGAATGTGCAACCCGCGAAGCCTGCGGGTCACACCTCCTTGACTCGTGAACCGTCCGCTCGGGTCACAGGTCGATCCGAGTCGATTTTTACGAGTCTGGTCGGCCCATCCGTCTTGACACTTCTAGCTAGCGTTAGGGTGGACACACTTTTTTTTAGTCATGTATATATTGGGCGTGCTTTTTTAGTCTTCGGAGTTTCGAGGTGGCAGCTCCCTTAGGCGAATTGCTCAAGTATATTTTCCGCTGAGTGCTATATTTGGCATTCTATATTTACATAGGCGTTTCTATTGGTCGTTCGAAGTTATTGAATTTCAAAGAGCCATTTTCGTGTGAGACACGAAGTCAAAGTAAGAATAGTGAGATCATCGTTCAAGTCGTCGTCTTCTTTATGAAAAATTTAGGTGACATATATGCATAGTTGTCATGCTATGATAAATGACTATGTCATTGTTTGGTCGCCATTATTTTAAAAATATATTTTTCTTTTCTTTCTTTTTTTTAACCATATTTTTCAATAAAATAATTTTATACACAAACTCAAAATTTTACATTATTTTTTCACCACAATTTTTTTTTATCAAAATATTATTTCAAAATATTTTTGAGCAAAAAACGGGGCACAAACAAGCTCTATACATGTTTGCTTGGGTGTGTTTTTATATCGTTTAATATTGTTCTTGTAATTGAGCCCTTGTTTGTCTTGTATTTTTTTCAAAATTCTTTTTTCTACACTTATTTTTAACCACATTCACAGAATAAAATATTCTATACGTAAACATAATTTTTTTTTTTTTTTTTTCATATTTTTAAGTTTTAACCACGCATTCTCAAAAAAATTACTATTTAAAATAAGGGTTATATACATAAAGTTTTACCCAATAGGGAGCCACCACTTGTCGATTCGGTAAAACTTTATGTAGAAAATTATGTAAGTATAACATGGTCCTTAAAATAATATATTTTTTCAAATAAATGACCACCATATAAGGGATGAGATTGTTTACATTGACTGTTTCAAAAGTTTTGCAAATCTTGGATGGAAGGTTCTTCTATAACTCGACTTTTGAGTAATCAGGAAGGCGAATTAGTGTTACATTTTGCACTTCCTGGAAGCCCTCAATTGGACGGTGCGAGCGAGTAAATACAACTTTAAACAGATGAAGATTGCATTTTTGGGCAGATTTGGTAGTCAACTAGATTATCAAGACTTTATTTTTTTGTTTAAACATAATGAACTGAAAATTACCTTCACCGAAGACTTTATAGTCATGACAAAGACTACTAGAAAAGACTCAATGCATTGTTATCAACAAGTTCAAAATTGCTCCAACTTTTGAATATACATTAATACATGGGCGTTTTTTTCCTACTCCTCGTGAATCTGGCATGTACGATTTTATTATCCTGATAGAAGACTTTAATCGAAGAAATAGTCTCCTTTCGTTTTCTTTCTAGTCATAGGAAATGTTAGGATTTATATTGTATTGACAATTCTTTAGATAAAAGGATTATTACAAAAAAATAGGATTGCTATAAAAGAGTTGTAAAAGTAAATAAGTCTTTGGAGGGTTGTATAGATAAACTAGAAATCGTTGGGTTCGAGTATGGAACAAAGAGAAAGAGTGGCCAAATTTACATTAGCATATCGCCTAGCTATGCTCGAGCAGAAAAAGTATAATCATTGTCGCCCGCCTGTCGCGCCGTCTACCGCTCGAGCAACACACCTCTCACTCACATGTCGCTAGTCGGCGCTCGAGCAACGGTGCTATACGTGAAACCCTAATTCGCAATTTTCAAGAGTTCTATCTATCATATACTNGAGTTCTATCTATCCTATACTACTTAAATACCTCTTATTATAAATTCCTAATTCCCAATACGTTTTTGTACGTGGTTGATCATTATTTTACATTCTCATAGCATCATTCCAATATCCAAGAACATATCCAAACATTGAGATTAAACTTTTGATTCTTGAGATCGGTCAAGCACAAGTTGGGAAAAACATCAAAGTCAAATAATCCAAAAGATATCATCGGAAAGTAGTTTCTCAATAGCCTTCAGAGATTGCTAAAGTTTGAGGGAGTACCAAAAGCACAGGAAGATTACATGAACAATGCGTTCTTGGTGATCCACAAGAGAGACAATTCTAGAAGATCGGGAGTAGGTGTAAGTGAAGTACATTACAACGGGTATTGAAGATTGCAGGAATTAGATCAGCGAGTCTAGTGAGTTTTTTAGGCTGGATAATACTGTAAATTTTTATTATCTATAGTGGAAACTATTGATTTGGTCTCGAAATTTTTACCCAGTTAGGGGAATATCAAAGGGTTTCATGCTCTATTTATGGCTATATCACTTGAAGAATTTCGGCATGTGTCTATGTGTGAGGTTGCTAAAGTGGTTTGGGATATTTTAGAGACCAGACATAAGGGAAATTGGGCTGTTAAGAATTATAAGTTACATATATTGACAACTAGGTTTGAAGAAATTAGGATGAAGGATAATGAGACCTTCAATGACTTCTATGAGAGCTTGAATGACATAGTTAATTCTAGTTTTAGCCTAGGCGGGAGAATTCATAAGCCTGTGATTGTCAGAAAAATCCTGAGATTCTTACCTGAGAGATTTAGACCTAAAGTTACGGTTAGCGAGAAGAGCAAGGATTTAAATGTTGTTAAGATTGAAGAATTGTTTGAATTTCTCAAAATTTATGAACTCGCCATATCTCAACCTAAGAAGAAAAAATCTATAGCCTTGTTGGGGAAGAAGAGTATGATAATTCTGATTCGGACTCATTTAATGATGAGGAAATAACATACTTCATTAAAAAAAATTAAAAAATGTTTAAAAATAAGAAGAAGACTAAAGAGAGAACATAGGTGATTCCAATGAGTCTAAAAAAATATCTAAATTTGTGAGATATCATAAGTGTCAAGATTTTGGCCACTATAGAAGTGAGTGCCCTAATGGTAAGAGAAATTAAGGTAAAGCTATGAATGAAACTCTAACTGATTACAAGTTTAGCTCAGATAATCAAAGTGAAATATCCACTCATGAGGATAATATGAAGTTTATGGGTTTCACTACTATGATTAAAAGTGAATCTGATAAGGACAACGAGAATGTTGAGGAAGTAGATAGTGTGTGTAATTTGAGGAAGATTCTGAAGATGATGAAGAGATTCGTGAGGCTTATCAAAAATTATTTGAAGGGAGTCTTAAGATTAAGAAGGTGAATAAAGTCGTGTTTAATAAAGTCAATGAACATGAGCTAGTTAAAAAAAAAAAAANAGAAGATTGAGGATGTAAATAGTGGTGAGCACTCTGAGGAAGATGAGGAAGAAATTCACAAGGCTTATCAATAATTATTTGAGGAGTCTTAAAATTAAGAAGGTGAAAAAAGTTGTGTTTAAGAAGATTAATGCACTTGAGCTAGAAAGAGAGTGACTTATGTATGACCTTCAGGAGTCAACCAAAAGCTTTAATGAGTTAAGATTTGTCAATGACAACTTAGATGCCAAGGTTAAAACCCTGACAATCGACCTTAAGAAATCCAATGCTCTACTCCATTCATGTCGCTAGCCTGGTGATCGAGTGTCGGTGTTTTTCGAGAAATCATTATTCGTGATTTTCAAGAGTTCTATCTATCATATACTACTTAAATGCCTCTTATTATAAATACCTAATACCCAATACGTTTTTGTATGTGGTTGATCATTATTTTACATTCTCATAGTATCATTCCAATATCCAAGAACATATCCAAGCATTAAACTTTTGATTCTTGAGATTGGTCAAGCACAAGTTGGGAAAAACATCAAAGTCAAATAATCCAAAAGATATCATCAGAAAGTAGTTTCTCAATAACCTTCAGAGATTGCTAAAGTTTGAGGGAGTACCAAAAGCACAGGAAGAGTACATGAACAATGTGTTCTTGGTGATCCACAAGAGACATAATTCTAGAAGATCGGGAGTAGGTGTAAGTGAAGTACATTACAACTGGTATTGGAGATTGCAGGAATTGGATCAGCGAGTCTAGTGGGTTTTTTAGGCTGGATAATACTGTAAGTTTTTATTATCTATAGTGGAAACTATTGACTTGGTTTCGAAATTTTTACCCAGTTAGGGGAATATCAAAGGGTTTCATGCTCTATTTATGGCTATATCACCTGAAGAATCTCGGCGTATGTCTATGTGTGAGGTTGCTAAAGTGGTTTGGGATATTTTAGAGACCAGACATGAGGGAAATCGGGCTGTTAAGAATTATAAGTTACATATATTGACCACTAGGTTTGAAGAAATTAGGATGAAGGATGATGAGACCTTCAATGACTTCTATGAGAGCTTGAATGACATAGTTAATTCTAGTTTTAGCCTAGGTGAGAGAATTCATAAGCCTATGATTGTCAGAAAAATCCTGAGATTCTTACCTAAGAGATTTAGGCCTAAAGTTACGGTTAGCGAGAAGAGCAAGGATTTAAATGTTGTTAAGATTGAAGAATTGTTTGAATTTCTCAAAATTTATGAACTCGCCATATCTCAACCTAAGAAGAAAAAATATATAGCCTTGAACAATGTTGGGGAAGAAGAGTATGATAATTCTGATTCGGACTCATTTAATGATGAGGAAATAACATACTTCATTAAAAAAATTTAAAAAATGTTTAAAAATAAGAAGAAGACTAAAGAGAGAACATAGGTGATTCCAATGAGTCTAAAAAAATATCTAAATTTGTAAGATGTCATAGGTGTCAAGATTTTGGCCACTATAGAAGTGAGTGCCCTAATGGTAAGAGAAATTAAGGTAAAGTTATGAATGCAACTCTAACTGATTACGAGTTTAGCTCAGATAATCAAAGTGAGATATCCACTCATGAGGATAATATGAAGTTTATGGGTTTCACTACTATGATTAAAAGTGAATCTGATAAGGACAGCGAGAATGTTGATGAAGTAGATAGTGGTGTGTAATTTGAGGAAGATTCTGAAGATGAGGAAGAGATTCGTGAGGCATATCAAAAATTATTTGAAGGGAGTCTTAAGATTAAGAAGGTGAATAAAGTCGTGTTTAATAAAGTCAATGAACATGAGCTAGTTAAAAAAAAAAAAACTTGTAGCTGACCTTCAGGAGTCTACCTTGTGCCTCAATAAATTAGATACTGTGAATTAATCCCAAAAGTTTAAGATTAAAGGTCTTACAGGTGAAATTGAGAAGTCCTTTAGGAGAGTTAGTGAGTTGACCATTGAGAATTAGAAATCCAAGTTAAGAACCTTTTGAGTAAACTTGAATATTACAAATCTCAACTTCTTGTTTTCTCTAGTGGATCTCAGATACTAAACAGTCTTTCGGGGTTGAACAAGCCTATTGGAAATATGAGAGATCTAGGATATAAGCAGACTAATCATAATAGGGCTAGTACTTCCTAAACTATTTTTATCCCAACCACCAACCAGCCTATGTATGTTCCGAATCCTGAACTCAAGAATAAGGGTATTGTAGGACATATGCTTACTAGACAGCGTATGACCTACCACCAAGGAATAGATATCAGCGATCATATAACTTTGGATCTAGGTGTATCCTTGCTTGTTTCAATTGTGGTGAGTTATGACATATAAGGCCTAGGTTTCGTAAATTCCTGATTAGAAATAAAAATCAAAATTTCATTTAGAGTTAGAAAAATCAAGATTTTGATAGCCGAATTGATTACTACACTAATCAAGTGAGTCATTTGACCAATTTAATGACACTGTTGACACAAAATAGGTATTCCACTGGACAAGTCTCGGTTAAAAAGAGTGATCTGAAAAATTTTGGAATTGATCGTGGTGCTCTTAAAGGTAAGAGCGTTTGTATACCTAATTGATTGTGTTTTTTATGCATGCTTATACTTATTAATTGTGATTCATTCATTATTGCGTGTATTTTATTATTATTATTATTTTGTTATTTTTATTTTTATTTTTTTGGTTTTTAGGTAGTTTGATTTAAAAAAAAAAAAACCAAAAAAATTTGAAAAATTGAAAAAAAAAAAAAGAATTTTTTAACTACTGCATGATATATAATTTACTTGAACATGTGTGTTGTAACCAAATATGAGTTTAATTGATGTGTTGTAGCATATTTTTCATTACTTTGTTTAGGTTTATGTGGAGTATTTAGTATAGGTTTCTTCATATACTATCTGCACTGCACACACTATAATCTTATGAGTGAATCTTAACCGCGTGTGTGAGATTTAGGATAGCCATCATCTATTGGTAAGGTGACGTTGAACATTGATTGACCTTAATTTAGTATACCTAAACTCTAGTATATCCCCTTAAATAAAATAAATGTTTCATCTTATAATCTTTTTCGAAACATATTTGACTTGAGCAATTAAGGTCGAGGGATTTCTCATAACCTAATGCCCTATGGTCAACCGACTTAGAGTCAACGGCCCAAAACTCGTTACAGGGGTAATCTTAGTCGGTTAATGGAGAAGAGTCTACACATAAGATGTGAAAAATTGAAGAGAAAAGTGAGGAACTTAAAAAGAAAAATAGAAATTATATATATATATATTCAAAGTCAAGGGAGAAAAGAATAATATACATGAAAAATGAGTTTCATTTATAGGTCCTAATATGCATTATTAGTTTGACCTTCATTAGTAGGGGAATAAACTTATTTAACGGCGATGTTTAGCATGTCATTTCTTACAAATTTAAGGTTTGAAATTTTGATCACAATGAATTAGAAGTAATTAACACAAATAAGTCACTTTTACAATTTACTCCATTTAGACTTGAATTGAATAAGTAGGAAAGTTTACTGATTCTTGATTATGCTGGTGTTTGATATCAACTGCATCTTTGAGTTATTATACATTGTTGTAATATTTTCTTTCGTCATTTGTGAGAAAATGGGCGAGAGACAGTGATATTTTAATTTTAGTTATAGCATGTTACATTTTAATTTTAATTTTAGAGAGTTTGTAGTAAGGGGAAGATGATAGTATTGAGAGTTTTGCTTTTTTAAATGCTTAGCTTTTTTGAATTTTAATGTTTTGTTATATTAATATTTTAGTTGGTGTTTTGATTAATATTAGTATTACTTCTCAATCTAGCTATAATATTTATGATAGTCTATTTCAATTATTATATTTCATGTATCACGTGCTTTTACACTTGGTATTTAGGTTGTTGATTTTAGGAAACGGGCTTCAAGGAATGCAAGAGACAAACATTCAGTTTGAGTTTGGGTGGATTAGTTTATTTTTACATCCTTGACTTGTATTATATAATTTTGTCACAAAATGTCAGCGGGGGAGATTGTTAGAATTTATGGTGTATTGAATATTCTTTAAACAAAAGGATTATTATAAAAGAATAGAATTTTTACAAAAGAGTTGTAAAAGTCAAATAGTCTTTTAGAGAGTTGTATAAATGAATTAGAAATCTTTGGGTTCGAGTGTGGAACAGGAGAAAGAGTCATCGGATTTATGCTAGTCTGTCCCATAGTTGATGCTCGAGCCGGAAAAAGTAGAATCATTGTCTCACGTCTATCGCTCGAGCGACTGTGTTATACATGAAATTCTAGCTCGCGATTTTCAAGAGTTCTATCTATCCTATACTACCTAAATACCTCTTATACCCAAAGCCCAGTACGTTTTTGTGTTTTGTTGATCATTATTTTACATCATCATAACATCATTCTAAGATCCAAGAACACATCCAAACATTGATATTAAAATTTTGATTGTTGAGTTCAATCAAGTACAAGTAGGGAAAAACATCAAAGTCAAATAATTCAAAACACCCACTTCCTAGATATCATCGAGAATGTACTTTCTCAACAGACTTCAGAGATTGTTGAAATTTGAGGGATGTTGGACTAGAAGCACGGAATTAGTACAAGAATAAGACGTTCTTAGTTATCCAATGAGATAGACAATTCCAGAAGATCGAAAGCAGATGTGAATGAAACACGTTCCAATGAATCTTGAAGATTGCATGAATTACATCAGTGAGTATAGTGAATTTTCTAGGTCGGATCATGCTCAGGGGCGAATCCAACCTTTTAGTTCAGCACGTGCGGAGACCGTTGACTGTTGACCAATATCCGATGACCATTGACAATCAAAATTGATTAAAAAATAATGTACACATGGTTTAATTGAACTCAACATAATCTCTATTAATTTTTTTCACTTATCCCTAATTTCCTAAAAACCTAAATTCACAAATCAAAATCATAATTTAGTTAATCACTTTAACCCTATCAAAAGTTCAACTTTATAACAACATTGGCTTCCCCTATTGACGTAGTAAATAAAAACTAAGTTCTCCCCCAAAAGATAATAGTTAAATAAAAAAGCGCATAGAGGAATAATAATAATTTCATCAACATAAAATAATTTGTCATCGAATTCATAATAACAAACGCCAGAATAGACTATTAGAATTTAGAACAACACAGAGCCGTAGTAGCAGGTCGTTCACAATATATTCAACATTGAGAATCATAGTATTCATAACAAGACTGTAAAAGATCAACAATACTAGCATGATATTGCATAAAAGAGTAATAGATGGTATTTGACAACCAGTGTCTATGTATTAAATTTCATATCAATACAAGTTATACAAAGGCCAAAGGCGCTCAATGGCTCACCTTCACCACCGTCCAGGCGTCCACCACCGTCCATCGGTCTCGTCATCGTCGATCGGCGGCGTGACAACGTCAAACAGCAGGTCCGCCTCCGCAGTTCACTTTTCTTCAGTTTTGGTTGTCTCCCGTTTTCAATTTTGGAATGGATTAGGTTTTGTGGGGGTGGATAATGAGTAATGAACCCATAAATCTATTGATCCAGACCAATAACTATGGATTGGGATTTTGGGCCCATTTATTGAAAAGACCCAAACAATAACAAAAGACAAAAAAAAAAAATTCAGGCCGGCCATTGGCCAATCACTGTCCAACCGTGTCTTCTTCTCCATTTCTTCTCGGAGGTCGGCGGACGGCGATGGGCAACCTGAAGCTCCCGACGGATCTAGCACGGGCGGCCGCGAGGGCTGGCCAGGTGGTGGGTCCGCCCCTGATCAAACTGTAAGTTCTTATTATCTATAGTGCAAACTATTGTTCTAGTTTCGGAGTTTTTATCTAGTTAGGAGTTTTCTCCGTCATTAGTTATTTACTACTTTATTTATTATTGTGGTAATTTAATATATGATAACTTAATTTGATTGATTAAACATCTAGAACAATTATAAAATAATTTGTTACTTTTAATTAATAATTTTTAATTTCGCCTTATTCATCATTCACCTCCTTGAGGTGATTTTACGATCGAACTAATAACTTTTAGGAACGAAAGATGAAAAGGAGTAAGAAATTTCTTTATCAATTGGAATAAAATATTTCGTAGGTGTTCAACTGAAATCGCTAGTGTATGATATTACGAATCCAGTAAAGCGGATTTAAGCAGTTTGGATAATCGTTTCATAAATACTGTATTACTTATTATTCACTTAAATTAATCTTACTTTTTATTTGAATCACTACTAAAAAATTAACGTAGTTGCTATACTAATTTCTGGACTTAAACCAAATAATGATTAGCTAACTAATTGACATGGTTTTGAGATTAAAACGATGTGAAAAATGCTATGACTCGACTTCAATTTAATTCTCCACCTTACTTTATCATACAAATTCATGAAAAATAATTGATATGCGTATTCGGTCAAACTTCTCATATTTAATTGAAAACATATCTCAAGCAAATTTGGCCCCAACTTGAGTGCTCATTCTTTAAAACTCATTTTTTTTTCTCACAAGCTCATTTTCAATCACTTCCAATAAAATAATTTTACACATAAATCCAAAAATTTTCTGACTTTTTAGCCACACATTCTTCAAAAAAAATAAAAAAAAATAGGCTATTACAAAATCTATTTTTTCAAAAAATGAGATTCAAACAAACCCTTACTTTTGCTTAATTAAGTAAACACATTATATCTATGTGAATTTTAACCTAATTAAAATTATTAAATATATCTATCAGCCAAGAAATTCATCCAACAACCGCAATAATTATAGAAGTAGATCTTTCTCATATCTAGCTAAATTTTATTTATATATTTATTTATGCACTTCAATGATAATATTCTGAAATACTACTTGCATAAGTAGAATTTTTGTTGCAAAAATTATTTCGCGACAACAATATGTTTGTTACATGCATTGCCGCGCTACAAGAGTCATTGAATGTATTTTGCGATAACTTTTGATCATTCATCGCATTAACAAACTCGCAACATTATTTGGTCGAAGCAAAAAGTACAAAATAGCAACAAGATATTTGTCACTATAATATTATCGCAACACATATGTGGCGACAAGTCAATTTGTCACAATAATTATTCAAATAATTTTTCACGAGAAAAATATTTGTTGCGAATACTATTTTTAAATTATACACTATAAATGTTGCGAAAGACTTCGTAATGTTTAGGTATATGTTGTTGGTTTTAATGTTGCCGTATAGTAGAAGGATATGGTAACACACAAAGTGCGCTGCAAAAGGCATCAAATGAATGTTGCTTTCATCCAAAATCAATGTGTCCAACACACATTCCATGGGTAAAATCAATGAACATTAATGTGTAAAATCAATCCAATACATATCAAGTTTGAACATTATTCCAAAAGAATTTGCCCAACACAAATTAACTGGCCACACTTTCATCCGTATGCTAAATATCAAAGTAATAATCTACGTCAACTCCTCATAAGCCACTAGAATTAACTTTAACCAGTAAAGGTTTTTCGTTAAATTCTCAACTTCCTTGAGCAAACCACCATCATGAACGTTTCCAGGTAAAGGTTGAATATCGTCAACCATAGCTTTCATATGAGACATCACCGCATCAAGGTAGAATTTTTGCTTGAAAATATATTATATGCTATAGCAAAAATAAACACTAAAAAACATTAAACTATGCATGATTTTTCCTATTTGTTGCACTTTGTTTTGCAACCAGTCTCAGCAGAAAGAACAGGATGCTTACTATCAAGCCAAAAAGAAATCAAGTAGAATATAAAGTGGTGTAATACCAATAAACAAAACTACGCTCAAAGCATCACAATGGTTAATATTTTTTTTTTATTTTTTGCTTTTTTACTCTAAGTCTCAAATTACCCTCTTTTCTATTTTTTTTAAAGATCTATATAGACATGTCCATTTCGTAGAATGAAAAAGGAAAGAGAAATATTAAGAAAGACAAGTTTTATAAATTGAAAGACATTTTTTCTTTCTTTTTTGGGTGAAGGTCTTTTAAAATCTTGAAGATGAACAAGAGACTTTTTATGAAATTTTTATTTGTACATTTTACTTAAAAGTAAGTGAAAATGTTTGTGAATTTGTTTT
>CAIGRF010179190.1:576-14074 GCA_903798235.1 Fraxinus ornus
TCTTAAAACCCTAATTTTGAGTCTCCATCTAAAATTAGGATGATAAAGTACATATAGGTCTTGGATCTCTTAATGACTACAAAGTATTTCATAGGCCTCTCGAACTCTATAATTTCCTAGGTTGTGTTTATCAATGGTCACTATTTAGAATTCCTTCTCTCGATAGTAAATCCCAAACTCCATATCATTCAAATGGTGATCAAGCATTCAAAAGCATTAAAAATGGATAAACACAAATAAACCAATTGAATAACCCTTGAAATAGATAATTAAATTATCAAAACATAATATTTAGTATTGGCTACATTGAATCTCTAAAAAATTAGATCATTCCATGAAAATATAAAAAACAACACAATTCATGTTCTTAAACATTGATAAAAGAGAAAAGATTGATAGAGAATAAGAAAAACTCTTTAATTGTTGATTCCTCAATCTCCAATGGTCTTCTCCTTAGTGTAGCTGCTTTTTTTGTCTTCCCAAAAGTCCATTATTCGAACCCTCTAAGTTGTATTTATAGTGCCTCCCTTTTAACTTTAGGGTTTATTTGGCAATTGCGTAGTCACAGCGCAGGGGCTCCTGAACTCGCTGTAATATGCATCCGTCATCCTTCAGTAATTTGATCATAACTTTTGTTCCTGATATTCGATTGAGATGTTTCAAGATTCTTTGAAAATCTTATTTAAAGGACTACAACTTGTCTTCAGATGTAATTTTCCAATTCAAATGTTCACTATGTCGAAAATGAGTCTCAATATGAAACTACAAATCTGGAGCAAAACTTTTTCGGTTGAAAATTGATGTGTGATCATACTTTGACTATATTTGTTCCCTTTGACTTCTGTCTTTATCCAATTGACTCCAAAAACTCTCAAATCTTCATTGTGAGGTCCGGCACAACTTTGGAGTGTGGAGCATATTACTCCTCGAACTTTTGGTCTCTTACAATTTAGCTCATTTCTCCAATTTGCCAAACTTTGCTTATTTCCTTCAATTTCATCAATCTATATCACAATATCAAAACACACATTAAAACGCTCTAAAACTCTATCAAAGGTTACAAAATAACGCATTTAATGACATAATTATGATGCGTGTAGAACACTCATCGGCTGCTAGTGGTACATTTACAGACTTAGCCTCTTTCATAACAAATTTGGTTATTACCTTGTTTAGATAAGCTTTCTGTATTATAGTTAATGTATTTTCTTGCCTATTTCTGTTAATAACCATTCCTAATATTTTTTGGCATTCCCCAAATCTTTTATATCAAATTTAGATTTTAGGAGATTTTTAAGTTTATTATCTCAACTTTGCTACAGCTAGCCAATATCATATCATCTACATATTGAAGCAAATAGACTTCACTACCTATCCTAGCATTATTATAATATAGACAGTGATCATACTTTCTTCTCTTAAAGCCAATTTTCAGAACATATGTATCAAACCTAGTGTACCACTATCTTGGACATTATTTGAGTCCATACAATGACTTTTGTAGCTTGCAGACAAAACCATGCTTTTCTTTCACTTGAAACGGGGTTAACATATATAGATGTCTTATTCTAACCCACCATGTAAGAATGCAGTTTTTACATCTAATTCTTCAAATTGCCAATTAAATTGAATAACTAGAGCAAGAATCAATCTTATAGCCATATAACTAATTATAGGGGAGAAGATATCATTGTAACCAACACTTTCCTTTTGAGTAAAACCTTTAGCTACGAGTCTATCTTTATATCTCAAAGGGTCATATGGGGACTTTCAATTTGAAAATCCATTCACATTGGACAATCCTATGATTTTCAGGGCTCTTTACAAGTTTCTAGGTATTATTTTCAAGTAAGGAATTCATTTCCTCTTTTATTGCATGTTTCAAATTCTCAAACTTGGGGCCATTCATAGATTCTTCAAAGGATGAAGGTTCTGAGTGCTCTAAAGTTTCACCAGAAACTAAGGCAAAATATATTATATTATTTGTTTCACATATAGGGTTAGGTTTAACTTGTTTCATTTCCCCATCTAAGAATAATTGATAATCATTAGTGGTCTCAACAGTGGGGTTATTAGGGGTCTCGATTTTAGTTTTAATTTTAATGTGAGGTAAATCTGCTTCAACTTTATCAAGGTTACCAACATTTTCATTAGTTTGTTGAACAATAGTCTCACCAATTCCAGGTTGAGGGTGGTTATGCTTTGCATACTTTACATCACCCTGTAAGGTGTTCTTATCTTCACATTCTTTGGACTTTTCAATTTTATTTCTAAGGCATGGCATCTCAAACTCATTAAACACCACATTTCTGCTATTAATGATCTTAATACCCTGCACATTCAAAATCCATAACATGTACCCTTTTACCCCTTCAAGATACCCAAGCATAACACATTTGTTAGCTCAGTGATCTAATTTTCCCTCAATTTGATGTGCATATACAGAATATCCAAATACCCTAATATGTGACAGGTTAAGAGGTTTTCTAGTCCATAATTCCTATTGAGTTAAAATCTACAGAACCATATGGTGACCTGCTTATACGATAAGTTCCAGTACACACGGCTTTAGTCTCTAACCCTTTTTCTAATCCTAAACTAATTAGCATACAATTGACTTTATTCATCAGAGTTATGTTCTTTCTTTTTGCAACTCCAATTTTTTTGGAGTGTGTGTTTAACAGTCTTGTGTCTAACTATTCTATTTTGTTTGCAAAAATTATCACACGCTAAGTTAAACAAAATTCCAGCCCATTATCAATTCTTAAATTTTTTTAACTTCTTATTAAATTGATTTTCAACCATCTTTAACAAAATTCAGAATTTCTAAAATGTTTTAGATTTGAATTTTAATGGGGGTAAGTCCAAACCTTTCTGGAATTGTCATCAACTATAGAAGAAAGTATTCATTCCCATCAAAGGTGAAATGACTTTCAGGACCCCATAAATTTGGATAGACATAGTTTAAAGGCCTACTTGTTGTATGTTACCCTGTCTCAAAGCTCACCCCGTGAGATTACCCAATACATAGGTTTCACACAACTCAAGTTGTTCAATTCTATCTTTCCCAAGAAGGTTTTTGTTAAGAAATATAGTATTATTTTATTTTATTGTTTATTAAGGGTAGAATAATCTTTTTAGTTTCCTTTGTTTTAGCCTATATATATTTAGGTTAACTCATCTTTTTGTATTTACTTTCATTATGTCTAATTAATAAAACTCTAGCCTCCCTATTTTTTATTTCTTTTCTTTGAATTGTTTAACATGGTATCAGAGCTAATATTCATGGGACAAGGTTTAATCTCAAACACAGCTTTCGCGGATCCAACAAAATTTTTTTTGCGATCTGTTTTTCGTTGATATTGTGACGATTTCAAGAAGGTTTTCTTTACGTTTCTGCAATCTGGTATATCTGTTTTTCGGTTGATATTGTGACGATTTCGAGAAAGTTTCTTTCAGTTTCTGCAATCTGGTATTTCTTTTTCCTTTCTTTTGCGATCTGTTTTTCATTGTTCTTTAATTATGGCTACTGAAAGAGACGATTCGCTTCAATCTGTAAGTGTGAGGTTGGATGGAAAGAATTATTCGTATTGGAGTTATGTGATGAGAAATTTTCTCAAGGGTAAAAAGATGTGGGGATACGTTACTGGAACTTCTGTGAAACCTAAGAATACTGATGAGGGTTATGTTGCTTCAATGGATGCTTGGGAAGCAAACAATGCAAAAATTATTACTTGGATTAACAATTCTGTTGAGCATTCCATAGGTAGAGAGTTGGCGAAATATGAGACAGCAAAGGAGGTTTGGGATCATCTGCAAAGGTTATTCACTCAGTCAAATTTTGCAAAGCAGTATCAATTGGAGAATGACATACGAGCTCTTCAGCAGAAGAATATGAGTATTCAGGAGTTTTATTCTGCTATGACAGATCTTTGGGATCAATTGGCTCTTACAGAATCGGACGAATTAAAGGCATGTGCACCTTATATTGCTCGTCGAGAGCAGCAACGATTGGTGCAGTTTTTAACTGCACTTCGCAATGATTTTGAAGGACTGAGGGGTTCGATTTTGCATCGTTCTCCACTTCCTTCCGTTGACTCGGTTGTTAGTGAGTTATTGGCAGAAGAAATACGTCTCAAGTCTTATTCTGAAAAGGGAATCCTTTCTACTTCTAATCCTTCTGTGTTAGCAGTGCCTTCTAAGTCACTTTCTAATAATCAGAATAAGTTTTATGGAAGGGTTGCCCCCGACGAGTGCAGTTTCTGTAAGCATAAAGGTCATTGGAGGGCTCAATGTCCTAAGTTGAGACAGCAGAATCAATCGCAGCAACAATTTCAAGCTTGGAAGTCTGGCAACCAGTCACAATCGAATGCTCATAGACCACCTCAGGGCTATAAACCACCACAGTCTAATACTGCAGCAGTAGCTTCATCAGGTCCCTTTACCGATCCTAGTACTCTGGCTGAGCAATTTCAGAAGTTTCTCTCCTTACATCCACAAGCTATGTCTGCTTCTTCTCCTTCCTTAGGTCAGTTGCCTCACGGTTCTTCAGGTATGTCACATTCTGTATGGGTCTTGGATTCTGGTGCTTCCCATCATATGTCTCCAGATTCTTCATCTTTTGCTTCTGTGTCTCCTTCGTCTTCTATTCCTGTCATGACTGCTGATGGCACTCCTATGCCTTTAGCAGGTGTTGGTTCTGTTGTCACACCTCACTTGTCTCTCCCTAATGTTTATCATATACCGAAACTCACATTAAATCTTGCTTCTGTTGGTCAGTTATGTGATTCTGGTAATTTAGTCACGTTTTCGTCTTCTTCTTGTTATGTGCAGGACCTGCAATCTCAGAAGCTGATTGGGACAGGCCGTAGGAAGGGTGGACTATATATTTTGGATGAGCTAAAAGTGCCAGTTGCTGCTTCTACTACTAGTGTTGATTTGTCTTCTTTTCGTTTGAGTCCTTCTTCCTCTAGTTTTTATTTATGGCATTCTCGTTTAGGTCATGTTTCGTCTTCTCGTTTAAGATTTTTAGCTTCCACTGGAGCGTTAGGAAATTTACAACCTTGCGATATTTCTGATTGTAGTGGATGTAAACTGGCAAAATTTTCAGCTTTACCTTTTAATCGAAGTATTTCTGTTTCTTCTTCTCCTTTTGATTTGATACATTCTGATGTATGGGGGCCTTCTCCTGTTGCCACAAAAGGAGGGTCTCGATATTATGTTTCTTTTATTGATGATCATACTCGTTATTGTTGGGTTTATTTAATGAAACATCGTTCTGAATTCTTTGAGATATACTCAGCATTTCGTGCTCTTGTCAAAACTCAACATTCTGCTGTTATCAAATGTTTTAGGTGTGATTTGGGTGGGGAATACACTTCTAATAGATTTTGTGAGCTGCTTGCCTTAGATGGAACCATTCACCAAACTTCGTGTACGGATACTCCTGAGCAAAATGGTGTTGCTGAAAGAAAACATAGGCACATTGTTGAAACTGCTCGCTCTCTCTTATTGTCTTCTTCTGTTCCTAGTGTGTTTTGGGGTGAAGCTGTTCTTACTGCTGTAGGTCTGATTAATACAATTCCATCTTCTCATATTTCAGGCTTTTCTCCTTTCGAAAAATTGTATGGGTATGCTCCTGATTATTCTTTCTTTAGAGTTTTTGGTTGTACTTGTTTCGTTCTTCGTCCTCATGTAGAACGTAGCAAGTTGTCATCTCGGTCTGCTATTTGTGTCTTTCTTGGTTATGGTGAAGGTCAAAAGGGATATCGTTGTTTTGATCCAACAACTCAGAAACTTTATGTGTCTCGTCATGTTGTTTTTCTCGAGCATATACCTTTCTTTTCTATTCCATCCACTACTCATAATTTGACTAGATCTGATTTTATTCGTATAGATCCCTTTTCTGACGATTCTGAAAGTTTGTCATCTCAGGTTCCTAGTACCTCAAATACCCATTCTCATGTTCTTACCCCGTTATCTTTACAACCAACTCGTACTGATCATTCTGCAGGTACTGACACTTTACTCTCCGGTACACTTGAAGGTCCCTCTTCTCCTACGGTCCCTCAAGCTCCGTTTGAGATTGTGGATCCACCTCTACGTCAATCCACACGCATTCGTAAGTCTACAAAGTTACCAGATTTTGCTTATTCTTGTTATTCTTCATCTTTTACTTCATTTTTAGCTTCTATTCATTGTCTCTCTGAGCCCTCTTCCTATAAAGAGGCAATTCTTGATCCTCTTTGGCAGCAAGCTATGGATGAGGAACTTTCTGCTTTGCATAAGACTGGTACTTGGGATTTGGTTCCTCTACCTCCTGGTAAGAGTGTTGTGGGTTGTCGTTGGGTGTATAAGATCAAGACTAATTCTGATGGATCAATTGAGCGATACAAAGCTAGGTTGGTTGCAAAAGGGTACTCTCAACAGTATGGTATGGATTATGAGGAAACATTTGCTCCAGTTGCAAAAATGACTACTATTCGTACTCTTATTGCAGTAGCTTCCGTTCGTCAGTGGCGTATCTCTCAACTTGATGTTAAAAATGCCTTCTTGAATGGAGATCTTCAAGAAGAAGTTTATATGGCGCCCCCTCCTGGTGTTTCACATGATTCTGGGTATGTTTGCAAGCTAAAGAAAGCGTTATATGGTCTCAAACAAGCACCTCGTGCTTGGTTTGAGAAATTTTCTGTTGTGATCTCTTCCCTTGGATTTACTTCTAGTAGTCATGATTCTACTCTTTTTGTTAAGTACACTGATGCAGGTCGTATCATTCTATCTTTATATGTTGATGATATGATTATTACTGGTGATGATATTGATGGTATTTCAGTTTTGAAGACAGAGTTAGCTAGACAGTTTGAAATGAAGGATTTGGGTTCTCTACGATATTTCTTGGGTATTGAGGTAGCCTGCTCGCCCAGAGGTTATCTTCTCTCTCAGTCGAAATATGTTGCAGATATTCTTGAGCGGGCTAGACTTACTGATAATAAGACGGTTGATACTCCCATTGAGGTTAACGCAAAGTATGCTTCTTCTGATGGTTTACCTTTGTCGGATCCTACTTTATATCGTACTATTGTTGGGAGTTTGGTATATCTCACTATTACTCGTCCAGATATTGCATATGCTGTTCATGTTGTTAGTCAGTTTGTTGCTTCTCCTACTACAGTTCATTGGGCAGCTGTTCTTCGTATTTTGCGGTATCTTCGGGGTACAGTCTTTCAGAGTCTTTTACTTCCATCCACCTCTTCCTTGGAGCTGCGTGCATACTCTGATGCTGATCATGGCAGTGATCCCACAGATCGCAAGTCTGTTACTGGTTTCTGTATTTTTTTGGGTGATTCTCTTATTTCTTGGAAGAGCAAGAAACAGTCTATTGTTTCTCAATCTTCAACCGAAGCAGAATATCGTGCTATGGCATCTACTACCAAAGAGATTGTTTGGCTACGTTGGTTACTTGCAGATATGGGAGTTTTTCTTTCTCATCCTACTCCTATGTATTGCGACAACCAGAGTTCTATTCAAATTGCTCACAACTCGGTTTTTCATGAACGAACTAAGCACATTGAGATCGATTGTCACCTTACTCGTCATCATCTCAAGCATGGCACAATTACTTTACCATTTGTTTCTTCTTCTTTGCAGCTTGCAGATTTCTTTACCAAGTCGCATTCTATTTCTCGTTTTCATTTTCTAGTTGGCAAACTCTCGATACTTGTAGCTGCCGCATCGTGAGTTTGAGGGGAGATGTTAAGAAATATAGTATTATTTTATTTTATTGTTTATTAAGGGTAGAATAGTCTTTTTAGTTTCCTTTGTTTTAGCCTATATATATTTAGGTTAACTCATCTTTTTGTATTCACTTTCATTATGCCTAATTAATAAAACCCTAGCCTCCCTATTTTTTATTTCTTTTCTTTGAATTGTTTAACAGTTTTGATTGCTGAGATACTTTAGACAATTATTTCCAATATGGCCTATTCTATTATGTCAAAGTTTAGATTTATTTTCAATTATAGTGAAGGAACTCAAATCTTGTGTAGTTAATGTCTCACCCACAAGATAATACAAACCATTCATTTTTTGGTCATTTTAATACAACTAAGGATCCCTTCGTCACTTTCACTGTGTTATTGTCAGATTTGAAAACATGCCCTTCATATTCAAGATTTCCAACAAGATGATATTTTTTTTAGAATTGATGACATATCTTACATTCTTGATTGGCCTGACAATGCCATCATTTGTTTTGATGGCGATGTCACCAATGCAAACACAATTTGTGAGTTATTATCATCTATATATACCTTTACATGTTCTATTTTTTATAGTTGTAAAACAAAGATCTAAGAGGACACATATGGAATGTAAATCCTGAATTTAATATTCAGTCTTGTTAACCTCTTCATTTGACACAATCATGACATACAAAATACCTAATTTTGGAACTGCAGCAGCATTATTCAGTTCAACATTCTTATGTTCGTTTTGTTTCTTCATCCACTCATAACAATCTTTTTTAAAATGACCAATTTGCAACAATTATAGAATTTTGGCTATCTCTTTTGACTTTTCCCTTACTTTTTCTATTATGTAACTTATTATCTCTCTTTTCCATTCTTTCTGTTACAAACAGACTAACTTATTTGGAGTTAGATTTAGATTTTTCCTAACTTCTAACTCCCTAGATCTCAGAGCATCAACAACTATTGTTTGTGACAATTTATCCCTCGAGTATTTTATAGAATTCCCAATATCTTTTTAAGATTCAGGCAATGAATTCTGACCCTTTGTTTTCCCGTAAGTGTACGAGATCGTGAGCAAGTAATAAAATAGTGAATAGAGTATTGAACCAACGAGAATTATGTGTGGCCGAGTTAAAATCAATTGCAACTTTAATCTAATAACAAATAAGTTTTGTGATTTTTCTATACTAATCCCTAAACTATCAATTAAACTAGTGAAAGCAAATAAATGTGCTTTTCAAATATGTGGGATACATTGCTAAAATGTCGAATCTTCTTTGTTATTCTATTTTTAGTGTAACAATTAAAGTGAGCATTTGAAATCATTCATGTTGGTCAATGTTCCTCACTTAATTCAACGTTTCTCTTGATAGCGATTAAATATATTCTCCTCACGTAAACATTCTATCTCTTGATGAAAAATGTAAACATGATAAATACATTAATAAGGTGTATAAAATACACTTATCAAACACCCACAAACTTAAACATTTGTTTTTCCTCAAAAAAAAAAAAACATAACCTAACCTAACTTAACAAACACACAAACATACAAAATGTTTTGGTTGGATAAACTGGGTTTTTACCTCAAGGTTTGAAAATATGATATTAAATCTACAAACAACTTCAAGGTTACAATATCAAAATCAATATCCACTTCTCCAATGCAAAATCGACGTGTGTGTGTGTGTGTGTGTGTGTGTGTGTGTGTGAAAAATTAAGTAGACATTGATGAAGTTGTTCCGATTCCCGACTCTTAGTGATCAAATATTTCCTTTCATCACTCGTAAGATTCATACATCTCCAAACTTATTCTTTTTCACTATTTTTCCAGTATGTGATCTAAGGTAGAATCTTTATACTAAATTCTCACCTTCTATAGTTTAGATGAATCTCACTAATTGCAAGTCAATACTTCATCAAATAATAATCCTCAAAATATTTGATTGCTTCGACTTCCAAAACTCAACTAAGATAATAATCGTTTATCAAAAGTCAAATTTTGGTGCTTATTCTATTTAATGCACTTGTTTTTTCGGATTTTTTTATTTTTTTTGCAACATTTTCTCCATTAAGCTTTCTAGATAATCCATGTAACGAGTTTTTGGTCGATGACTCCCAAGTTAGATGACTTTAAGGCATTAGGTTTAGACACCCTTACAAATTTAATAACCCAAGTCATAAAAGTTACGAAGAGAAGTTTCATATATGATATATGTCATATTTTTTTGTATATACTTTTTCTGCCATAATTAGTGTAATACCTCTCATTAAACTCCTATTCAAGCAAATTGACATCTAACTTAAGACTTTCGCCCAATTCATAAATCATCACATAATCTCAAATATATTAATCATTGTCGGCCAGACTACCTAACCTACACAAGTAAACAAACTAAAATAAAATATTTTTTTCTAAAATTTTCAAAATTTTCATTTTTTTCTCATATATAATGAAATAAACAAAAAACACACAAAAAAGTAAAAACTCAATATTTTTTCAATCTCAAACTTAAAGTAGACATTGTACTCGATATTTTAAAGCATAAGTAAGCATATAAAGGGGTGGGAAATAAAAGGAAAATGGTACTCCCCAAATTTTATGTATGATATTTTTGAAGTAACTTGTTGGAACAATGCATTTCATTTATCAAATTGTTAAGCTCCTTCCGCTTGATATCCAAGTACCTGTCAAGGGTGAGAAAAAATAATTATAAGTCACAAGAAGTCGAAAAAGTAGCGTGTATGATAACCAAATTTTTTAGGTCCCTGAAACCATGAAGTGCGTACCACATGATTTTTCTACAATTCTTGACTCAAACCTTATAATTACATGTTGAAATGAAACATGCCTACAACTAATCAAACCTTATAATTACATGCAATGTAAATACTGAAAGCATAATAAATGAAAAGGAAATTGGGTTGTCTCACAACAAGTGCTTAATTTATAGTCTTCAGCTAGACTCTATGGAGGAACTAATAATGGTGGTTCACGCTAGAGTCTTGCATCCTTACACTCCTTACAATTTCCAACTTTACATCTTCTTTGTGCCCTCCGAACCTTGACATTTCCATTCTCCTCTCAAGCAAGGCTCCCTAGATGATTAGATTTTATCTCTTTTGACCTTTGTTGAACTTCTTTAGCAACATATTTGGCCTCCTCCAAAACCAATGGTTGCTTGCCTAGATTATGTAGTTTAAAGATCTCACGTGTGTCCTCCAACTCATAGTTAGCTCACCATTCTCTATGTCAATCAATGTTCGATTTATTGCTAAAAAAGGTCGACATCAGATTATTAGCATAACTTGGTCGTGTTCGAGGTCTATAACAATGAAGTCCGTCGGGAATTTCAACTTCTTGACCTTGATGAGCACATCCCCAACCTTACCCATGTGTATCTAATGCTCCTATCTGTCAGTTGTTGTGTTACATTCAATCATTGAGCTTTTTCTTTTGTAGTCTTGCTGAAAAATGTAGTGGTGGCATAAATTCTTTGGTATGAGTGGTTTCCTTAGCCTTGGAATCATCTGATGCTCTTTATATCATGGCTTTTTTGTTCGGCTCAAATTCCTCCAATTGCTCCTCAACTGTGGTATGCACCTTTTCTTTTGTACCAACTAGTATCATTACATTAATCTTTGGTGGTTGAACTCCACTGTTGGTAGTTATTGCCTCAATATGCTCTTCCTCCACTACTTTCACTACCATTACTTGTTGTCTGGGATTTATCTCAGTGTCACTGGGTAATACTCTTGGTAATATCTCTGAAAGTGCTTTAACTATTTGTCCCATCTGATTTTCGAAATTCTTGATGGCAGCTCCTGAACTTGCAAAACTTTATTTGTTCTTTGTATGTGTTGTATAGATCTTCACCAATTTAGTAGTAAGATCTTCTAATGAAGAATTATTTTCATGATTCTGAAAACGTGATAGTATGTCTGAAAACTTGATTGTACAGTCTATTGTGGCGCAATCTGAGCTCCCTGATTGTTGCTCCATTTGAAACTTGGGTGATTCCTCCAGCCTGGGCAGTAAGTGTTAGGATTTTAATTGTGTTGTTGTTTTTCAAAATTCTGTGTATAATTGACATCCTCCACTGACTGTACAAAAAGGGCTTCCTTCAGTGTAATCAACACTCTCACGATTCCATCCACAATGTTTACATTTCGGTCTAGACGTCTAAACATCATTCATTTGTCCCACTTTATAAGATAAGGCTACCACCTGCATTGAGATTGATTTCAATGGATCCATCTCACGTATTCCAGCTACTTTCTTTCCACTCGCCCTTTCAGTAGGCCAGAGTGCACTAGTGAATACCAAGTCCTTCATGATTTGGTAGACTCGATCTGTAGTTCTTTTTGTGATAGAACCATCACACACAAAGTCTACGTTAGCCCTGCTAATTGGATTTAGACTAATGTAAAAGTATTGCACCTGGATCCACTTCGGTAATCCATGTTGTGGGCACTAACGGAGTAGACTCTTGTATCGCTCCCAAGATTATGAATAATATTTGGAGTCTAATGTTCGCTAAAATTATACCGCAAGTGCACGGGTCGCGCTCAAGTAATAAAGTGGACCTTTAGAGTCCGGGTTATTGATCCCTCGAGGAATGTATACTTTCGATTATGCAACTCTAATCAATTTTTAATTCTAACAACAAGCGGAACAAAAACACAATAAAGACGTAGATTTGAAATAATTAAAATCTACAAAATATAAAAACATAAGACACTTGGAAATTTTGGAGGGAAACGTAGTTGGGATTCGTGGTTTCGTTTAACCGTCACCTAATTAATTTCTCTATAAACCAATTAACAAATTACTTAATTCAATGTTAGACCCGATCTTCTAATTTTAGTTAATTACCTCTTTCGAGTGAAATTAACCCTGATTGATTGGTTTAAATTATTATATCTCTATGTCGATTACAACCAAACAATCGCATTCAATCATTGTGAAAATAGCTCATTTGGTCACCTAGGGCTAATGGTATATCTCTATCCATTACATATTACATAAACCTATGGTTTCTACTATTTAGTCTAAAATGTACAATCTTCTCTCGAATGATGCACAAATCATTAAACATATTCATTCATTGGCCACATAAATGAAAATGCATAAAATACAATAATAAAAACACATGAGAACAAGCAACTTAATATCAAATAGAAAATATAGAAATTAATCAAGACTAGGTTAAACTAATTCCACAAATCCTAACACAATTAATTAGCTCATTTTATACATTTGATAATAAATGAGTATATGCATAACATTCATTACATAAATGACAAAATAAATGAGAAAAATCAAAGGGATAGATAAAACCCTATTTGAAACTTGAAATTGATTTTCTCTCAAATCTTTGCCAAATCTTTAGTTGAGACTCCTTGTGCTTCTTAATTTAATTTCCAAAATACCAAGCATAATCAAAGAAAAAGGAAGAGAAAAAGAAAGAAAAGAAAAAGAGAAGAAAAATGAAAAAAAAAAATGAAAGAAACGAGCAAGAGGAAGCTCACGGCAGAATAATCCCAGCAGAATACCCATTTCTTGGTTTTAAATCAACATTTATTGAATATTGCAACCTCAAGTCCCTGAAGTTTTGAGAGATTGACAAAAGAATCCCCATACTTTGATTTTGTACAATGTGGTCCTCGAATTTTGACTTTTGTATCAATTATGCCCTTCATAAATTACATCCAAGATCCTTCAACTTTTACTTTGCTCACTTTGGTCC
>CAIGRF010179204.1:0-10499 GCA_903798235.1 Fraxinus ornus
CAAATACTAGAGAGTAGTTTTTTAGACTTCAATCTCAGACAAACCAAAATTTTCTAGACAAAAACAAATAAATCTCTTTAATTGATATTTTTGCTAGAACAATATGGCCTCTTCAAGTCTCTACGAACCTTAAGACAGCAAAAGTATTCTAACAATTGGTAAAGTTTAAACATAGTATACTAAGAAAGTTTCAATCCCTAGGACAAGAACTAATACAATTGGTAAAGTTTAAACGTAGTATACTAAGAAAGTTTCACTCCCTAGGACAAGAAATCCTAATTCTAGTTGTAAACCTTCAAGATATACAAACTTAGAGACCATATAACAAACAAAAAATACTAGTCCAAGAAGGATTCAGTTAAAAAATAAAAATAGTGGGGAAACACCAACCCTTGTAGCCATTCCAAATCATAAACAGCACATAAGGTTTTCAGGATATTATAGATATTCTCATAGGCTCTCTATGTACATTTTAACAAATTGATGCGTTAAAAGCTTACTGTATCCCCTAAACAGCAAGAATAGCAAAAAAAAAAAAAAAATCACCCATACATAGCGTGCAATTCCACCTCCACCACCATCTACCCTTCCCCTTGCGAATTCAACCTGCAATTCCGTCTCCACCACCTCTACCCTTCCCCCTTTTAATTCACCGCCCGAACTATTATCCAACTCGCCTCAATTTTTACACCGAACAAATAACAAAACAGAGGCAAAATCGGACCCAACAACTATGATATGGAATAGCAAGGAAATAACCAAAGATTATCAAAACCTTGATTCAAACAGCCCTTCGAGAAGCTTTCGATTCGGCAAAACTAGCTCAAAACCCTGATTTGAAGATTCCGTAAAGAACCCTTCTATTTGGCAGCACGATCTGTGTTCAATTTTGGGTTGTGGGTTTGTGGGAGGAAATTGATTTACAGAGCGTAGTGGAAGAGAGAGGGAGAGAGTTGAGAAATGAGAAATTCGTTTCCCATGTTTTATGATTTTTTCTTGTTTTCTTGTAAGATTTTCCAAAACGATATTTTTGTCTTTTTCTGTTTTTAGTTGTTTTTTTTTCATTTTTAAAAATACGTTTTCGGAAATAAGATAGAGAACGCATTTTTGCTGTTTTGAAAAATTAAAAACAGAAAACGACTTGAAAATGACAAAGAGAACATAGCCTTACTTTTCACAAAATTTCTACCAATAGGGACTAAATAAAGAAGAAAAACACAAGGCATCCTCATGTTGGAAAGGGCTTAAAAAATAAATTTAAGCCATGTTTGTTTGTCATTTTCTTTCTCATTTTAGAAGAAATTAGACTGTTGGTAGCCCCACCAAACCTTTTTTTGACTGGCATCTCACATTTTCAATGAATTGCAGACTTCCAACAATATAAAAAAAAAAATCATTATAATATGGACAAAATGGCAAACAAACAAAGACTTGGAGGAAGGTTGGAATGACATTAATCAAACTTGGGATCTCTAGGTTAACATATGGAATAATACTATCTAACTTCACTAGTTCTAGAACACTGGTATAAGTGACATTATGTAATCATTCAACTGTTTCTCTCCTTTAATGAAAGTTATTGTCTCATATACTAGTGTTGTAACGCTAATGATGTTAAATGACATTACTCTAATATATGTGCTCTATACCATTAGTCACGAAAAAATTATGTTTTCGTACACGGACAATTATATACTAAGTTAATTTTTTTGTATATTAATCAGTATTTAATACTTTGGGCATGTGACAATCACACCTAGGAGACTTTTTGATAACACCTTTCGTGACATTTGAAATATAATTAGAAAATAGTTTGCAAAATTAAATAAATAAGGATCTTACGTAATTAATATTCATTTATAATTTAATGATAGTTATTAGTTAGAAAAATCGAGAATAAACGAAGTTTTAAAAAATCTAATAGGTGTGAAATAATAATGTAACTCTTTTTTTATTCACACAAAAATTGAAAATGTAACGTTTCATACTTTCTAATGGAAATGTTCATCTTTAGCGTGTTTGAGCTCAGATCATTGATATGCACAGAAGTATATGGATAATGTTAAATAACATTACTCAATTATGAGAATAATGACATCTAGCACCAGTGAAGTTGAAAATTAGTTTAGGTGTCAATATATCATATGTTCCATTAAATATGTCATAAATCATTCTATTTAATTGAAGTTATAATTTAATGTCACAAATACTTTTACATATACTGATATTAAACACCAACGATACTAAATATCATTACTCTTACTCAAAATATAAGGTCAGTCATACATAAAAGTCATTATTAGACTTTATGTTTTTATAATACTCAATTATGATCTATAAATCACGTGATTTAATTTGTGACTCCCTTTCCATATACACGATAAGAGACTATCAAAATTAATGTGAGTTTAGTCATGCCAACGAGACGAGTCGAGTCAAGCCACGAGTCGAAACTCGAGCTCGACTCGAGCAAAACAAGGCCGAACTTTTTTGGATTCGAACTGAGTAGAGCAAAAGCTCGGCAAAAAAAAAAAGGCTTAGCCTAAGCCCTAGTGGGCTGAGCCGAGCCCTTTTTTTGGATTGCCTGTGCCCGACGAGCCACACGGGCCAACCCGGGCTCAAGCCGACGTCCCAAACTAGGGCTCGGCCTGAGCCTCGGCTCGATGTAATCGAACCCGAACCGACGAGCTTTTTTGCCATCATGCTTTGGATCAGAAAGCCCATATAGTAGAGAGATATTGGGCCTTATTAAACAATTTACCACAGAAGCTATCAAAATCTGGTATGAAAATTTGGGGCTGTCGGTTCAATCAATACGACCGGCAATTTGTCATTTTACAAACCCTTAACCCTAATACTCTCCCCAAATCAGCTCATCTTGTTTGCAGAAATTTCCTTCTTCAATTTGCTAGAATGAATATTCTGTTTCTATTCCACCAATAATAATGACGACTACGGCTTCAATATGGACGCTACATTTTCATTCGTCCTCGTTCCCAGTATGTCGAATGGCAAACCCTATTTCAATTCTTATGGCATTCTTTTGTTTCTCATTTTCTGCGTATTTATTATTCAATTTTCTGATTGTATGTTTCTAAATTTTTTGTTTTGAAGATTCGGATTTTATCAAGTGAAGTACGATTTCGGAGATATTTGGGATTTGCTTGTAATTGTAAAAACTACTCCCGTAGAAGTACATTAAGAAAGTTCATAGTTAGAGCAGTGAGTTCAGATGATGACAAGCGCCTTCGAGATGAGGTTATAGTTAATAACTCATCAAAAGACAATGCAGTGAAGACACAGCAAAACCCAGTTGCTATGTTCCAAGAGTCAATTAGCTCTCTTCCTTTGTTAGTTTTCAAGGTAATATCTTGCTTTCTATATGGATCTGGAAATATTATCCAACCAATATGTTCAACATTTATTTGGATAATTTGTACTCATTCTTTGTCCAATGACGAATCGGAACTAAGTAAAAGAATTTGAAATAAGACTCTATCGTTGTTTACAAGTGGGGATGCTGCGCAACTGGGAATGAGTTTTGATGTTCTAGGTGAATGCCTTGGCGACTTTTGGAAAAGAACTAAAGAAACGGAATGAAGTAGAATAAAAATATAATAAAGGAAGAAGCGCAGTCAATTTGTGCCATTTACTCTCTGTTGTACTTCCTATTCTACAATTGTTAGTTAATTTATGTTATATGCATTTTATACAAATGCTGGTGTGCATTGTTTTATATCTATGTATGTAGGTATTTGTATTACTGCAATGTCTTGCTTGTGCTTAATCTTTCCTCTTGAGTTCCACTTATTCATGATGATTGAACTTGAATGTTCAATTTGAGCTGATTTGGCTCTTTTATAGTTAGTCTATTATCTTACTATCAAAAATGAATATACAATTATTGAGGATATTAGAAGGAATGATGCCTCAGATTATTAGAACACATCTTGTGTATAACTAAAGAATTTTTTTATCATTTTTTTATCAAATTTTTTTTTTTAACAACAGCGGTGCAATCCTAGTACAGTAGGTTCTTAGAGGGGGAGGCTGACTAAATTGACATTGCCTGATATGACCATAAAGGTTTGTTTCCCGTGGACCATTCAGAACCGAATTAAAATTGCTCTATAACAAATTAACTGGGAATAGAATTAGCTTAATTTTATTGCCAATATGATTCTGTATCATGCATTGATATTTTTAAATTTTGAATCCATGAATTTTCGTCTGCAAGGTTTTTCGATGTGCTGTATTTTCCTCTAAACTGGACATGCCACTTGGTAAAATGATTAGGTTTTCTAGACAGATGAAAATGTCATTTCATTTGAAATGCTGGGACTATGCTTTTGGAGCTATTGTTTCTTTTGCAAAGATATCTGAACCTTGTGCATAGCCAACTTGCTCCTTCCTGTATTTCTTCCTAGATGGGGCCCTTGGGGGTAATAGAATTATTCCCCTGTATTTAATTTTCCATTGTGTTCTTTTTGCAGACTGGGAAATATTCTGGTATAAGTTTCACTGTTGGATTGTGCATTGTGGCAACTTTGTTAATTATTGTGGTGAAAGGATATGCTGCAAGGAAAGCAAGACACAATCGTCCTGGTTCTGTGGCTGATCTTGTCCGCCGTGGTCAGCTGAGATCGGATAGAAGAGGCATGTATGGTTCTAACATCAATTCTGTAAGCTCTAGGCACACTACGTTAGTGACAGATTCATTATAATTTAACAGTTTAACTATAAAAGCTTTCACAATCCATGTCTTTTGCTAACTGATGGCAGATCATAGGGCGTAGTAGATTTGTTAAAGTTTCTAGAAAGTTGAATTTAGCACTCAACTACTTGCTTTCTTTGGTGAACAGTTGTCAAACAACTTGTCAGACAATTTGCAAGATATGCTGACTAACACCACATGTTTCAGTTTTATTTCATGCTTAAGATTAGATTTTCTTTTGTTTCTTTTCTGATGTTTCTTTTCAGCTCAACGCCTCTCAAATATGAAGACCCATTCAACAACCCTATGGTAAAGGTCAGCAAGAGCAATTCAAGTGTTGAGATGTGTGGAAAAGTATACCGTTTAGCTCCAGTGACTCTCACAGAGGAACTGCAATCAGTCCATCAGAAACGGAGATCACGTGCATATCAGTGGAAGAGACCAACAATGTTTCTTAAAGAAGGAGAATCTGTTCCTCCTGATGTGGATCCCGACACTGTTAGGTGGATTCCTGCAAATCATCCGTTTGCAACTACATCAAGCGATATCGATGAAGATTTGGCACAAAATAATGTGTACCAGAAGCATGGTGTTCCATTTCGTATTCAGGCAGAGCATGAGGCGTTGCAGAGAAAGCTTGAAGCCCTGCAAAATGTAAGCTTCTTAAAACAATATATTTTTACTTGGGGAAAGGAAGATGTCATGACTAGAGGTTGACTTCTTTGTTATGCTATTAATAATTTTATTTTTTTTTTTTTTTAAATTTAGAAGGTTGTATTTGATTTTTCCAAGTGATAAAAAACTCTTCAGTTGATGATCTAAAAGGGAGTGTTACCAAACTTTATATAGAATTTTATTTGTTGTCAATCCAAATAAAAATGATCTTTATGTGCAGTTCATGTATGCCCTTGTATGCTTTGGTACCAGTTTGTTGGGGTTTGAATTGGATTGGGGTTATACTAGATTTGAGAGCTGTGGGCACGATTGGTAGTTCATCTCATCATTTCACCTGCAACTGCCACAAGTATAGTTCACATTTAAGAATGTGGGCATTTCTCATTGGTTACTTTTCTAGAGCTTCAACTTTGACAAAATGATTGGCATCTCTCTCTCTCTCTCTCTCTGTGCATGCGTGTGCACGTGCGCACATTTAATGCTGATGGTAATCAAGTCTATTTGTACATCCATCCCTTTTGGTTTTATAAAGAAAGCACAAGTCTAGGCCTTGAAGTCATTTTTCTTTGTTTTGCAGGAGCAAAAACTCAACAAATTAGTGATTGATCCCGCGGCAGCCAGAGACTTTGAGAGGCCACTAAAATCACATCTGAAGTCAGGCGATCAAGTAGAACAGAGCACCTCGAATCCTAAATCGAGTCCCAATCCTCCCAAATCCGACCGTGCACATAATTCCTGTGAGCAAACCAATCTATGAGGGTGCTTAGATTGGATGCAGAAGCACGAAGTTTCACTGTCTGAAAACTTTTCTTCGACTTGATACAATATTCGCCGGCAGCAGTACCAGATGATTTGCATGTTTAAGTGAGAAAGTGGCATATTATCTGTTTGCATGGAGTCTTTTGCCAATTTTCAAATCTATCTGCTAAGAATCTTGGAATGTACATAGAATTTAATGTTGAAATACAGAGTTGTTTGAGTCTGCAATAGCTGTATATTTATCATTTGGAAAATCAATGGTCTGTATGGATGTTGAAACGTTTTGTGCACTTCAATTGCTAATTTTCAATGGAACTGCACTGTACAAAACTAGCTAGATAGAATATTTTATTTAGCTACCATGAAGAATTCATACAGGATTCAGGGTTTCTCCACTGATGTTCAGCTGCAACCGGATTTGCTCCAACAGAGCTCGGCAACGACTTCCAGGGGCAAACCTTAAGAATATGAAGATCCACGAGTAGATGCACACAAATGCATATATTAAAAAATACTCCATAAGCCGATGGAGTTGAGCATCACGGGCTGTGTAGGTAACAATAACATAACATATCAAGAAAGCAATGGCCCAGATGGCGTTGCAGATACCTCGAACCCTTGTAGGAAAGATCTCGGAGCACATGATGTTTGGGGTTGGTCAATATCCCATGAAAAGCAGCAAAAGCAACGCATGTGGTTGAGATAACAGTATGAGTTCCGGTGCCCAGATCAGACACATTTGCGAGAAATGAGTGATACAATCAGTGTTTGTATGGTTGAGGAAAAAAAAAAAAAAAGAACATCACAAGAGAAAATGGGCTCTATTTGAATTTAAATACAGGAACATTTTTGTTTGCTTTAAAAAGGTGGAAAATGAGAAGTAATGTTTGGATTGACCAAGTGAAAACAAGTTTTCT
Source organism: Fraxinus ornus (assembly GCA_903798235.1). NCBI lineage: Eukaryota > Viridiplantae > Streptophyta > Magnoliopsida > Lamiales > Oleaceae > Fraxinus > Fraxinus ornus. Next base: position 7,066 of record CAIGRF010179204.1, read on the forward strand.
TAGGATAAGTTGATTCAAATTTTGAAGAAACTGATTTAATAAACCTACTGGTGCATTCGGTCCATAAAAGAGCTACTATTCAATAAATATTGTTGCAGATGTGAATTAAATTGACAAGGGTGCTCTATTATTTATATTGGGAAATTACGCATCATAACATTGTCACTAATGCATTAACAGAGTTCAAATACCAAATCAATAGTTCAATCTTGCAAGACACAGTCCTTATGGCTCAAGAAATCATAATATAATATGGTAATCAACATATATCAAATACATAACATAAAATCAGATTTATGCAAGGTAAAAACCGAGACTAAAACTTAGAGCAAAACCGAGTAACACTTCCCTTTACGATGGCCGAGAATGGTAGAGATGTCTAGGCTCAGNCCCACAATTTAGTATCATAAGTTTAACAAGATGGTCGATTAAAATGGATAACGGAAAGAATTCAGAACGTACATATATCGAACGTGCTATTTGAGAAATATTCAGATAGAATCTGGGGTGGACTGTCAGCATCAGAAAAAAATAGGAGATGGAAAAAGCATGGAAAATAAGTTACCTTCTGCCAGCTATAGATGGGATCATCAAGTGATTTGTGAATGTACTGATAAGGAATGATACAGAGTCTTACCCAATGCCGAGATCGGAAAGAAGAACTTGACGCCCCCCCTTTATAGTATAAAACTCCCTCCATTGATACCAAAATACTGCACAAACATGAAAATTATGAGGCGCACTATGGAAAGAGTCTCAGTTATAAATGTCTAGTCATTCTACTGACCACGAATTCAAAGTTAGTTTTGAAAAGAAAATACATTGTTTTTGATGTTTTTCCTTAAAATATGAAGAGACAAAACCGGCAGATACTGATAGCAGCAACAACAATTTGCATATTTCTCACCTTACCACAAAAATGAAGAAATCCTCAGTAGGATTCACTATTCAATCTGAAGGAAAAGTTAATGTAATAAAAGTAATTTAATCTCAAGATCAATCGAAATACTAAAGGGCAGGACCTTTATGAAAGAGTAGGGGGTGAAACTCTATACTACAAAAGAAGTAAAGAAAGAAAGAGAGAGCGATACACAGAGTAGGGGGTGAAACTCTATTTTTAATGTTTTATCGTAACTTAGACTCATTGACAATCCTATGAATGAGAATAGTTGACTTTTTTAAGTTTAGGAATCAAATTTTGATAACTATTATCAAAAATCTTATTAAAGTGTTAGAACTTAGACGTATAAGAAATATTTTTACTTTGCAATAATTGCCAATTACTTAACATACAACATTTTACTACAATGTGAATTTTTCCTACTGAGAATGTCGTGTACTCGTGAATGAGAGTGCTTTTTAAGATTTTAAAGAAGATATTGTTCCAATCATTTATCTTCCGTCAATCTTACTTTCACTTGTTAACGTATATTCTCACTTTCACTTCTTAGCTGTCAGATCAAATCCAGCTGCAGCTGAGCAAGAGTAATGGAGAAAATCTAAATCCTATATTAGTTCATGGTAGGAAAATAAAATACTCCCTCTACCTAGTTTTGTACAATCTTGTTCCATTGAAAATTAGAAATTGAATGGTTATTATGAAGTGTATAATTTTTTTAGCATTTTGCAGTATGCTGTGGTTTTGTTTGAAGTAGAGGAATCCATTGAAATTATGCTGAATCTTTTAATGATTGAAGAGTTGGTGTTAAAGAAAGCTTAGCATTGGAAAAAAAAAATATATGATTTTCTTCAACCAGACCATTTGTTTTACCCTGAAATTAGGGTTGATTTTCCATGTCTTGTCCTTTCCCACTCCCATCCCAGTCTCTGAAAAGCAACATCAGTTCCATTTGTTGTTAGATTTAATATGAAATCTAGTATTAGATAGGTGTTAGACACCTTTTGGATGGAATTGCTGTGGCACAGGTGCTTCCTTGCCTCTTGTCAATGCCATGGCTGGACGTGCATGAAATGTGCGAGTGATGTGTACTTCGACAGGGACATAAGCAAGGTAGAGTGTCAATGTTCGCGAATGCCATGAAACTACACAAATTCATGGTATCAGACCTCTAGCTGATCCACAATTAAGTATTAAAGCACATTAATAATTAAAACAATGGACTTGGAGTAAAGAATAATAATTATGAGACGACACTAACATCAGATACATTATCTATTAAATAGCAGGACCGGCATTCCCAAAAGATTCAACCAGCATAAGTAGTTGTCGATGTTCTAAGCCAAAACGCTTTCTCATTCCTAGTTGTAAGGGTAAACAAGGAACTCCAATTATAAGTTGTTGTATATGTGGCTTATATAGAATGGAACACATGTTTACTGGATCAAAAAAGCCGATGACGGAGCAAAGCGCATGCGCATCGAACGGAACGGAGCCCTAAAGTATTGTAAGAGCTTAGGTTAGGGTTAATATAAATACCGATGATGTTACTCTATTATTTATACTAATAAAAATATCCGATTCGCTCCTTGTCGACGTAGGCATTTTGCTGAACCACATTAAATGCTTGTGTTGATTTCTCTATTCCACTTCTCTATTATTTTGCGTTTAAAATCCAACAGAAGTTCTTTGTATATTAGAACCTGAGTTTTTCAATATTCTATAGTAAATTAGTCTCGCTGACTCCTTTAAGTTTAAGAACAAATTTACAAAACTAATTATCAAAATTCACATTGCATATTACAAGTATAAGATAATATTTCTATCTTTGCAATAATTTCATTTACTTCTTTCCATAACACGTTTTACATCTTTGAACAAAAAAAAAGGATCTGTAAAGTTTACGACACTTTTCTAAATCTCACACATATATATGCGTATTCACATAATCATCAAATCATAACCACTTTCCCAGATTTGAAAAATCTCTACCTTTGATGGCAGGGTTTCTGAATCCTGGCTATAAACATAAATATGGTAACAAATTTCCCCTCATCCAATGTAGATTACGATTCCCCGTCACAGATATTGATACCCTTTTGGTTGGAAAATCTACGGCGCCAGAGGTGTTTCCTTGCCCCCCAGTTAATGCCATGGCTGGACATGCATGAAATGTGCAGGTGATGTGCACTTCAAAAGGAACGGAAGCGAGGCAGAGTGTCAGTGTTGGACAAATGAGAATGCGGTAACACAACTTCAAGGTATCACACCCCAAGACGATACACAATATTTTATTAAGGAACATTAAGAAACATGGAAATGATACTAACATCAAAGACTTTCGCTGTTAAAGAGCTGGCTCGGCATTGACAAAAGGTTCAGTGATAAGTGTAGTTTTTATACTTATTTGAGGCTCTAAATTATGATATTTTATTGTCTTTTGAATAAAATTCTACTTAATTTATGTTAAATTGTATTTTGTAGGCAAAATTTTAGGTTTGATGAAGAATTGGAGAAAAGATGCAAAATGACGGAA
>CAIGRF010179213.1:0-12086 GCA_903798235.1 Fraxinus ornus
TTAACAAATTTAGTTTCGTAAGACTTTTTTAAAAGAAAAAGAGGAGTGTCTGTTATGACTCGGGGGCCCAAATTTTAAAGTTCGCTTCAGACCCTGCGAAACACAGGTACGGCCCTGTTGGTGATTGACTGATTGTAGATTTGTAGTTTTTCTGTTTGGAATATAAGATTATGATTTATGCCTTTAAGTTTTAACAAGATGTCAAAAAAGGTCTCAAGAACCTTACTTTTTCTGTTTTTCACATCCGGAATTTCCAGTTTGCTTAACTGCTTAAGAGTTAAATCCTTGCTTAAGTCCAGTTTTTCTGTTTGAAAAATGGCTTTATTGGCCGATTTTAGCATATTTTTGAATTTCCAGCTTGCATAGGGTGATTGAGTCATCATTTGGATTTTGACCCATTTGCCATTTGGGATTTATGATCTCAATTCTCAATTCAAAATTGTGTATTATGTTTTTTTAATCAATTGAGCTAGAAAAATAAATTGGGCATTTTGCAATTGTAGATTATGTAATTAAATATTAATAAACGACATCGCTCTTACGATCGTCGATTGTCGATGTTGACCGGTCAACGTCCGTCCGGGCAGGGATAGTTTGTTAGGTCGGTCCCTGTTCATCTTTGTGATAGTTTGTGTTTGTTCTGGTGGAGTCTTTAGTTCTATCGATTTAATCTTTGGCTTAGGTTTCTTTGCAATGTACCTTATTGCAGTAGCTAACATGATGATCCTTATTCTAATCTTCAGTGGGACGTCCCTTCTCAACTGCAGTTCAACAAGTAAACTCAACTTCAAAGTGATGACTATATTTTAACAATTCTCTCAATTTTAGCTATTGCTTCATATAAGTTATATGTAAAACCTCAAACCTAGTACGAGGTGAATTAATTGGGGCTTGAAGTCAGTAAATGAACTAGAAAACTAATGCCTCAACTCCATGCCACCAATGGCTATTAACAGAAAGGCAGTCATTTTAAGCCTGATAACATTCCCACATATTTTAGAAAGCACTTTCAGAATATAATCAAATTTATGATTGTTTTATCATTAAAAAAAATCCCATAGAGATATTTCGTCGAATAGATTTAGCATGCTCTTGTATATGTGGCATAGACATTCATTCGAAACTGCATCAAGTTTGTGTGTTTGGCTACGTGAGTGTGAGAAAGACACTTGTGGAGAATATCTGATTAAATGGATTTCCCACTGCAACACAATTTCAGTCGGAAGGAAAAGCGAAATCGATACCCGAGAAGGAAAAGGAAATGTGAAACCGAGTTGAATCGACCTACAAATATTGGAAATTATCGTAAAAATGACCCTGAATGATCAGCACTTACATCAACTTATAGTCAAATGCCAGGGAGGCTGCATAGAATTTTTTTTATTAAAATGAGAGGAAATGTTGAATCAAGAGCTGAATAAACAATATTCACCACCATCAACAACAAACCACCATTAATTTACAATAAGAACTAAATAATGTGTTTTGAATAAAACTGTTAACTGAGTTGTTAAATGTGGAAGCTAATCATTTGTTAAAAATTAAAACGAGGACGTTTCGACATAAAACTGCTGTATCGGACGTCCGATACTCCATAGCGAACGTCCGGTATGGTAGTTTTAGTCCCATCGGTCAAAAACTCTACCGTTTTGATTTTCTGATACAATGGCTAGTTGACCGTCCGGTACGGTGCTTACGGTTTCACAGAGTCTTGATTGTTTTGTTCCTATAAATACCAACTCATTTTGCATTCAATATACACAATTCTAAGAGCAATAAGTGAGCATTTATTGAGATAAATCACTCATCTTTATAAATTGATTTATATTTGAAAAACAAATAATAATAATTAATAATAATAGTGAAAGCTCACGGACTAGATTTTAGGATATAGTGAATATTCAGTTTTTTTTTTAGCCAAAATAATGTTTATTCTTAACAATATTTCATGTATTCAATTTGCTCATGTTTATTGTAAATTCATTTCGAACAAGAGCATCATGTTCTTTAGACATTGCTCGAGGAAAAAAACCTATCTTGAATCTCATCTAAATCAGTCCAAATTATAAGGCTTAAAACTATTTTTTGAATGATTGCATTACCTCTTACAATAAAAAACTAGCTATTCTTTCTTAACTTGTGTAGTTGAAGAGCAAAATTCGGAAGGCTTAGTCCCACACTTTTCTGTTGTTTTGATCAAAGATTTTTCAAGAGCAAAATGATTTGATAATAAATGATTTGAAAAATAAGTTTTTTTATGCCAAGATACACTGGTGTTTAATTAGTTGACTAACGTGTTAGATATATGTGCCAACAGATCTAGAGCTCTATGTTTTGGTTCATAACCCCACCAACCTCAAATGGGTACCGTGTAAGGGATTCTTTAGTGTCTTTTCAATAATTTGTACCAATTCATATTCAAGCTGATATGAATGTGTGTGTGTGGTCTACATATGAATGAGATAAAGAGCTGAAACGGATGTTTTAGCCCTTGTTTTGGCTTCATTTTAATGAGGTTTTGGGAAAAATGTATTTTGAAATAGTAATTTTTTAGAGAATGTATGGTTAAAAAGTAAGGAAAAGTTTTTAATTTACATGTAATATTATTTTATTGAAGAATGTGTGGGTGAAAATGAAAAAAAAGAGTATTGCATTAAATTAAAATGGAGCCCAAACAGGGCCTAATTTGATAGAAGTTAATCCTAATCATATAATGCAAAATCTTTCTTTTCAATTTCTATATAAGTTTAAAACTGTAATCATATTAGAGTTTGACCCAGGAACGAGAAAATAAGTGGTAACATGAACTAGAGAAGGGGTGTGTACGAGGAGGGTGGTGGCATGACGTTGGGCATGTACTCTAAGCTAACGGTAGTTGGTAAAAAGAAAATGCAAATTTAAAACCAACATAATTCGGACTTCATACAATTACTTATGAGATGAGAATACAAGCAGCATTCCAAATAAAAACAAATGAGGATGTTCTCTAATCTTAATGTTGGAAATCACCAACATGTGCAACCAGATAAATGATAACGGCAATAAATAAATTTTTTTGCTTTGTTTAATAGAGCACATCTATAGCAAAGGATCATAGCAGACCATGAAACCCAGAATATGGACGTGCTTGCTGAGGTGTCTGAAGCTGCAATCTTGTTTTCACCAGCCAAACAGGATTGGTGCAAAGACTTTCCTTAGCCACCAGGTTACTTCCATGAGCAAAACAGAAATTGGTGCATTTGCTGATATCACGAATGCCTAACATTATCATGGAGGTTTTTAGATTTATAATATAGGTAGGGCTGCACAGAAGATCAAACGGCTTGACAAGTGCTAGCAAGAGCACCTCCACTGGAATTAGGGTCAGGCACTACTCCATAGGCAATGCAGAATTGAAAACATCATAAATCCTTTCAAGGAATTAAAAACTAGGAATTTTGAGTATGGTGATCCTCAAAGCATGTATGTCCCTAACAGAGTGCAGCAATTTAATAGCATCACTGACAAATTTAGGTTATCAGTTGCACAGTTCTGGTTTATCAAGAAAAAAGACGAGGATAAAAACAACTCAATTTTATATTGGCCCTGGCCCATGGTACAGTGTTGTTTATACAACAATTTCTTCACTTTGAATTTTGATTAATATAACATCTACTTTTTATGCTTTTTTTGTCGATAAAAACAGCATTTTCACTTCGACGAACACAGTGCATCATCTTTTCTTTTCTGGAAGCTCCATGAGAAAAAATTATGATATTAAAAAGTAATATGCTATATAAGGAGGTTATTAAGACTTTTTTTTTAAAATTTTTTTGGTAAAATAAACTTTCTCCCTACCAAGGACCCTGCAGTTCTGCTACATGCACGTGCTGATCAAATGGATATACATTATGCTTCCCATTTCAGGGATTAGAGAGTTCAAAGACAAACCAAGGCTCCTGCTTCGGCAGCTGAAGCCAGATGAAGACGTGGGCTCAGCTCCTCCCTGGTTCTCATATACTGTTGCTTGGCTTTGCTGTAGCTGAGAAAAGTAAAACCATCACACACGATTCCATAATACGACACATCTCATAACAAGGTAAAAGCTTAAGCTGTTTAACTAGTGGCTAAATGCATTAAGAGGAAGCTGATAACCGTAAAAACAGGAAGAAAAAGAATGAGCAACACAGCACATTCTTCATGATTATTATCCGAAATTCTCTTTCTTCATTTCAACCACACATTCTTCTATTATACACAAATCTAAAATTTTTCATCACTTTTCCACCACACTTTCTTTAAAAAAAAAAAAAATCTAGTTAAAGCAAATAAACGCATAAACCAGAAAGAGATTTAAATGGATGTGGGTTTTGACTTTTGAGGATAAATCAAAACCGTCCTTATGTACACATGGAGATGAAATCATTAGAAATGGATATCTCAATTGGATCTAATTAGGAACTTCTGTTCGATGGCTGAAAAATATGAGTATATGGGGGAAACATTTAAAAAGAGATTGGCATTTGGTAAAGAAAACACTTTCTGAATATATCACTATGTTTTTTCATGTGTTTCTGAATAACTAAAGACAACTATTTATTCTGGTATCAACATAACTCTTTTGTCTATCTTGCGTTGCCTTTATCCTAGTGCGGATCTTATCAATGGCTTCAACTATTCTTTCGATGATCTCTGGTCTCAAAACCTTTTTTTCTCCGACTTCATCCCAATAAACATGTGATCTACATCTTCTATCATAGAGAGCTTCATACGGTGTCATTCCAATAGTTAAGCAATATTCTTATAAAAGCAAAGTGTTATTTTAGATGAATAAAGCTGTATCCTCAAACGAATAAATTTCAAAGCAAATAAACGCATGGTTGTAGTGTACATAAGGTATAAAGGTCACTAACCTAATTTCAAAGCAAATTATTTAGTTCTTATTTTAAATTAATGGTGGTTTGTTGGTGGTGGTGGTGGTGGTGGTGAATATTGTTCATTCAGCTCTTGATTCAACATTTCCTCTCATTTTAATAAAATTTCTTCTGTGCAGCCTCCTTGGCATTTGACTATAAGTTGATGTAAGTGCTGATCATTCAGAGCCATTTTCACGATAATTTCCAATATTTGTAGGTCGAATCAACTTAGTTTCACTTTTTCTTTTCCTTCCCGGGTATCAATTTTGCTTTTCCTTCCGATTGAAATTGTGTTCCAGTGGGAAGTCCATTTAATCAGATACTCTCCACTACTCAGGTATCTTTCTCACACTCACATAGCCAAACACACAAACTTGATGCGATTTCGAATGAATGTCTGTCACATATACAAGAGCATGCTAAATTTGTTCGACGAAATGTCTTTATAGGATTCTTTTTTCAATGATAAAACAATCATAAGTTTGATTATATTCTGAAAGTGCTTTCTGAAAAATGTGGGAATGTTATCAGGCTTAAAATGATTGCCTTTCTGTTAATAGTCGCTGGTGGCATGGAGTTGAGGCATTAGTTTTCTAGTTCAATTACTGACTTCGAGCCCCAATTAATTCACCTCGTACTAGGTTTGAGGTTTCAAATATGACTTATATGAAGCAATAGCTAAAATTGAGAGTGTTGTTAAAATATCGTCATCACTTTGAAGTTGAGTTTACTTGTTGAACTGCAGACGTCCCACTGAAGATCAGAATAAGGACCATCATGTTAGCTACTGCAATCAGGTATATTGCAAAGAAACCAAAGCCAAAGATGAAACCGATAGAACTAAAGACTCCACCAGAACAAACACAAACTATCTCAAGGGTGATCTTTGACATCCTCAAGGAACATGGTCCTCTAACCATTGCAGACACCTGGGAACAAGTGAAGGTATCCCTCTTCTGCACCTCTTATATTTTTAACTCATGAAATACTATATCTGATAACAATATAAAGTGCATAGAAGCCCCCCAAGCTTTCTGAGAAACTATGGTTTATATTTATCTTTCCTTTTCCATTTTATGCGGATGAACAGTTGTTAGCAGTATCTTATTGGCGATATGTATATAGAGTACACAATATGCTTGTTTCATGATAATTTTTTGGTAGAATTGCATCTATGATTCCCATTTTGTACTTAAATAAGCACTTGGGTTGGATATCTCAAATTTCATTTTTTACAGATTTTGAGTCCAGTTGATGGATTCCACCTGGTTTAGCTGTGTAATTATCACATGTTTCACTTGTCTTAAAAAGTTTTGTTCAAAAAGATAGTTATATATTAAGAAAAAGGAAATAAATTATCACCCCTCCTGTCCTTCCATTGTCACTTATGCATGGGATGGCCAGGAGGTTGCACACAGAAGGTGGAAGTGAGGAAAGGAAGTGAGAAGGGAGTGGTGAAGGGTGGGGAGGAGAAACAATACGTGTGAGAACAGGGTGAGGGGGGATGGGGTAGGAGAGGTGAATGAGTTAGGTTATGAAGGTATGGTGACGGTGAAGGTGCACCACAGGGGTGGGAACAGGAGTAAGGGAAGAGGGTAAGGGTGGTGATAGAGGGAGGGATGAACATTGGGCGCTGGGGCAACGGGGGTTAGGTTTATGGGTGGTAGAGTAAAGGGATAGGACTAGGGGCAAGGACTGAGAAAGGGTTGGTGGGGAGAGAGCTGAACTGGGGAGTGGAGGTAGGGGAAGGGGATGTGGATGTGGATGTGGATGTGGGTCGGGAAAGAAGGTTATTATTTAATTCTGTTCTTTTTTTTTTTCCCCCTAAATAGCCTATTGTTGCTGCAGAACAGTGCATCACTTGGAGACAGGTGACTAGTTAACGACTAAACTGGACAGATCCGTTATTTAAAAATCCTATGTTACAAAAGTTAAAAGTTGAGGACCAAAAGTCAAGATAATTCAATGACGAAGCAAGTGCTCTTTTAAGCATGCAAGTGACATTTTCTCTATTTTTCTTCATTCCTGCATCAAATTAAAATTTACATAAACATCATTAGACTATACCACAGTCAAACAAGCAGATTCCTCAAGCATTATGATTTTGATTACTGGAAACTCTTGTTTGATAGGCTGATCCTGAATTTGTTTCGTCCCATTACCAGGAAGTTGGATTGAAAGGACTAACAAGCAAAAGGCACATGAAAATAGTGCTGAGATGGATGAGAGAGAGGCAGAAACTTAAGCTAATATGCAACCATGTAGGACCGACCAAACAATTCCTTTACACAACTTGGTTTACAAAACCTGGCATCACGCAGACAAGGCCTGGTACCAACGCATCATGCCCAAGGTCATAATTACTTGATGAACCTATGGCCGAGAAAAATTGCTTCATTATAAAGAGATCATTTCCTTTTATTAAAAATGCACTTTTGCATGTGTATTTTTAGGTATTGTATATTCTCTATAACGTGTGTTCTCTTGAAACTTAATAATTTCTCATAGTTAATTGTTTTGAGTTTTAAAACTTGCAATCATGGTTAGTCTCATTGAATCTTTGGTCCTGTACCTATTGTTTCCTTCGAATTATGTTATAGAAGACATCAAGGGCATTTTGTTCCCCCTAGTTTTGCTTCTTGCTAAGCATGATTTCCTTCTTTTTGGTAGATTAAGAAGACACTGTGTTCAACTACAGCGAATAGCTGGTGCACATTTATGATTAATATTGATAGAATTATTTGCTTTCTCTTCTTGCAAAGTCCCCTTCAAATGAGTCTTTTGAGTCGAGATTCTCTAGATATTAACTTTCCCAGGGACTAATTTTCTGTACTCATAACTTAGGCCAGTGAATTGTTGAAAGGAATAGGCATGTGTTATGGCTGGTTTTATGAGGAGAGACTGACATTGTTATTGAACATTATTCTTGAGGTTTATGATGTCTCTTTCATTATGTTTGTTGTGAAGTTAAAATGTTTGGCTATCACTGGCAAAATTAGAAACTATTTTCTTATATTTTTCCAATCAAGTTATCCCCACTTTCGAGTCGACATCAATTTGGTCACGATCCATTCCCGTTGGTCAAACTAACAACAAATTCTGACATGGTCGCTGAATTTTAATGGAATGTTGGGTTGGCATTCGACAATGAAAATGTTGTTGATTGGTATACCATCAGAAACATGGCAAATTAATATCAGCTGAAAGTTGAGTAATTCGGTTAAAAGAAAAAATCTAGGAACCAAACTGGAATTTTGCTACAAGTTTGATGACCATCAATAACTTGAACCTGTATGTTTTTTGGTTAGTGTTTTGTATTTTCTTATGGCATTAACTATGCTGTAATCCAATCTTGTGATGATCCATAGGAATGCAGTTCTTCCTATTTACCCAGAAAGAAAGAGAAAAATGTTCTTTTAATTCATGGTAGAACGGGTAATAAAGTTGATCGTCATTTGGCAAACTTGTTACTGCACTCTGTTTGAGTATTTGGACTGACAAACTACAAGATTTTCCATGCCTTTTTCTTATACAAAGCTGTATTGTGTCGTGGTACAAGCTACTCTAATAATGATATGTTGTATCGTTCCTTGTGTTCAGTGTTGTAACAATAGTACTTTTAGTGAATTTAGAGTTGTGTTCAGTATTCAGCTTACCAAGTATTTCTTGAAGAGATGCTAAGTACATCTGCTGATTGACTTCCAGAGAGCACGAACAGTCTGCCAACCAGACTCTTGTCAATCTTTCTCTGATGAAATATTGATCGACTTTGACATTCTTTGCTGTATGAGACTGTCGTGTATCTTTGCAATTCTTGCATGCTGTCTACATGGAGGAGTCTGTTAGGGGTGTATATGTAGCCTTATTATCCCAATTGTGTTCACACTCGGAACTTTAAGCATCTGCTCAAACTACAATACTTTTGCCACTATTCAAATTCGAAATAAACTCAATAGGAACTCAATTTGTATGTCCCATTAAATTAGTGACTCTGATTGGATGTCTGAAATAGGCTGCACGTAACATCCTGCCTAGCATGTGTATATATCTACACTTTGTTAGGTAAAATATGATTATCCTTTTTATTAGTACAAAGGCATGCAGTAGAAGTTGTCTTTTAAGTTTGTAGAAGCATTGTGTGCTCACTTTCAACAGGGCAGCCGGAAGTCCTGTCCCGTCTTAGGTAGATTAATTAATCTTGCTTGATAAACTGATTGATGACCAGTAAGTTGGATTGAAAAGACTAACAAGCAAAAGGCACATGAAAATAGTGTTGAGATGGATGGGGAAAAGGAAGAAACTTAGGCTAATGTGCAGCCGTCAAGTTACCCAACTTCAATTTGGTATCATCCATTCTTGCGAATCAAACTAACGACAAACTGTGATTAAATTTCAGCCTAATGCTGGCTGGGTGTCTGGGGGTGAAAAATGTTGTTGATTAGTTATGTATCATCAGACACGGCAAGTTAATATAACGGCAAGTTAATACAATCTGAAAGTTGGGTACTTTGGTTGAAACAAAAAATACAAGTACTAAATTGAATTTTTGCTGACCAGAAACAATTTGAACTTGTATGTTGTGTGGTGAGTTTTTTATTTTTTGGCGGGATTGGACTACAAATTTTTTTAAGTCGAGCTAACATGTTAAAAAAATTAAGAATTGATAGCAAAAAAATCTTGTAGAAACGTTTCCACTTGCGATCTCTCTCTTACCTATTGGGAAATCGCAGAAAACCTCTCTATTTGAAGACTTTCGTGTGAAAAACACCACTACCGTCAAATTTTCCGTTAAAAACAATAAAAATGTCAAAATTAAAAAGTAATAATTGCAATTTTAGTATCTAAACTTTTTATTCTTTTACAAATTATGTTCAATTTTTTTAAATACCACCCACAATTCCAAACCTTTAAAACTTTATTCTCCATCTTCCTCCACTTCATCTTCTTCCCCAAAATTTTATTATTTTATTTAATCCTTTCCAAAATCCTCACCCCAAACTCATTTACCCAAAAATAAAAAAATAAAAAATTGTGAATACATGCATTGTGTGTATGAATGTTAAGTAGTGATTAAGTATTGTTAGTAATTTGTGAGTTCTTAGGATTTTTGGTATGTTACACATTTGTTAGGATTTATTAATTGTTTTGGTGTTTTTGTGTTGTGCTCACATTGGAATTCCTATACATTTACTAGGAAGTGCGTATTTACTTTTTGGGGTCTCATTATTCAAAAATTATGGACTTGGATGAGGAAAATACGAGTAACATAATAAAAACCTTAGGAACTCACATATTATTAGTAAGTACTTAATCCCTACTTTAACACTCATACGCATAATGCACGCAAGGACAATTTTTTTTTTCCTTTTTGGTCAACGAATTTGGGGTGAGGGATTTAGGAGGATTTTTGAAGGGATTAAATACAATAATAAAGTTTTGGGGAAGAAAATGATGTGGGTGGGGTGAAAAATAAAGTTTTAAAGGTTTGGAATTGTGAGTGGTACATAAAAAAAATTAGGTATAATTTGTAAAAGAATAAAAAGTTTAGATTCTAAAATTACAATTATTACTTTTTAATTTTGACATTTTTACTGTTTTTAATGGCAAATTTGACGATATGGGGTTTTTTCATACAAAAAATTTCAAATAAGAAAATTTTCTGCGATTTCCAATAGGTAGGGAGTATATCGAAAATAGAAACACTACGGGTCCGTTTGATTGCAAAGGTGGAAAATGGGTAGAAAGAAAATGTTTTACTGGGAATTGAATTGCCTAGAATTTGTTTTACTGGGAATTATAATTAATTGTGTTTGATTGGTATAATTTTCTACCTGAAAAATGTTGAAAGTTTGGTGTCCGTTTGGCTTCGTTTTTTATAAAAATTTTCCATTTAAGTGATAATTTTTTCTACCAATACGTCTAGAATTTGTTTCAATTACCAAAAAGAAAAAAAAAAAAATTTTTAAACAATTAGAAAAGATTACCATATTCGTTTGACTTTGTTTTGTATAGAAATTGTCAACAAAAATGAAAATTCTTTTTATAATGGTTGATAGAATTGGTTGCCATTGCTAAAAAAAAATGTGGAAAATGTTTTCCAACCTATTAGGTGAAAAAACATTTTCCATCATTTGTACATCAAAGGGTTGTACCTAGGAAAAGGGAGGAAAACATTTTCCGTGGAAAATTTAGCTTATCAAACAGTCAAAAAGTGGAAGTAGGAAAAATGAAAAATTCCGCCAAATCAAACGAACCCTACACCTTATTGATAGTATCGACAAGAGGTAGAGGGACTAATAATATTAGACGTACCAACAATTATCTACTATGGCCAACAAGGAAAAGACTAATCATTCTACACTCTACGTAGAGCGCGCCATGATTGGCCACCTAGCTAGCACTATGAGCTTACTAATCAATCTATACTCCACATTCTGCTATTAATCCTTAATCTTCTCAAGTCTTCTTTTGTGGTGTAAATTGCAGTGATTGTCATCTTTAGTTTGAAAATTGGAACTTATCGCACTTTGCCTTGTCCTATATCCTTCACTCTTGAGCTTACTCGGTTCACTAACTGTAGAAGTTATTTTATAGGGATTTCAGTAGCATTTCTTTGCTTCAATATTATAGTTCTTGATGGTATTTTCTTGGTAAAATTAAATTGTCAAGCATTGATAACTCTTGTACCAATTTAATGATCATTCTAGTGTCAATTCTGAATTAATCATGTCAACCAGATTACTTGCCGGAATGATCATTCTAGTCATTGCATAATCAACACAATTTATAGTTTACCTATGTAACATAGGAATACACGTGAAAAAAAACAATCACAAAACTGGAGACTACAGTTTATATGTTCAACAACAATAAAATATTCATATTCAGTTAAAGAAAGATTCATTTGGATTCACAATAACGCACATCTGGCATCACATGTTATTAAGAGCCCGTTTGGGAGGGATTAAAGTCCGATTAAAATTGAAAATATAGTCGTTATTGGGTCTCACTCGTTTAATAAAAGTCAACAATAAATGCTAGTTTTTTAATTTTAATCTGATTTTAATCTCTCCCAAACAGGCTCTAAGTATTATTAATCAGGTTTCACGTCTTTTTTCAAGTATAAACACAAGTGCAACAGATGTCACAAGTCACACATTATACATATCCTTTTTTTTTTTTTTTTTTTTT
>CAIGRF010179226.1:7505-31581 GCA_903798235.1 Fraxinus ornus
CCACTTTTTTAATCTATATAACTTTTTTTAATTTGTGCCACTTTTTTGAATTCGTCACTTTTTTTTAAAATTTTGTCACTTTTTTTAGTTTTTTATCACCTTTTAAGTTTTTGTCACTTTTTAATAAAATAAAAAAGATGAAATAATATGTTATATTTTCCTAACATAATCAGCATGTGGATTGGCCTGAATGTGGTGATTATTTAAATAACATGATTGTTGGTGGTGCACAAATGGATGGTGCTATTCCGGTATTTGTCACTTTTTTTTTAGTTTGTGTCACATTTTTAAAAAAAGTAAAAAAGTGACAATTTTTATAAAAAAAGTGACATTGTGTCACTTTTTCATTTTACATAGTATTTTTACTTCCTAAAAATCTTTCATATGATTTTAAGGGTATTTTTCAAAACACCTCTAATTTTAAGGGTATTTTTGTAAGTTCTTAAAAATCATTTTGGTCGATTACATAGTTCTATTTGTTGGCACAATTTCCTTTTATTTGGGTCGCCTATAATACTCTTTATTATTGGGCAGCTACAATTTAAAATCACTTTTGCATAGGGTTGGACGAAACTCCCAAACCGAACCGAATCGAGCGATTTTTCTTAAATTAAATACCTAAATGGATATTTGAATCGAGAACCAATGTGTTCGGTTCTCGGTTCTAGACCAATAACCAAAAATCGAATAAGAATCAAATCTAAATAATTTTTTATATTGAATTAATTAATTTTTTAAAATTTTTTCTAAATAAATTAGCAAATTAATTAATTTAGTGATTAATGCTCCAACTCCTAAGCCAAGTCCAACCCATTTTTTTGTTTTAATTTTTTGGGCCAATTATTAAATTCATTGTTAGCCCAAGATCTAGAATTTTTTTTAAGTTTTTATCCTTCCCTTTTCAATTTCATACTTTCATTCAGTAATCACATGTTCACTAACCCCAAATCATTTGATAAATTGAAAACCTACATCTACATGCCCAAATTGAAGCCGCCGTCTGCCGAGTCCGACTTTCTCTCTCCAATTGCCCATCAAAGCTACGAATGAACATGTCATTAGTTGTATTTATGTAGAGTTGCTATAAATATTAAAAAAATTAATTATGGCACGAAATCGAACAGAATCGAACCGAATCCGAACGGTTCCATAATTATATTTGGACCCCGCGGTTCCATTTATTAAGTACTTGAAAATTTTGGGTCGGTTCCAAAACCGAACCGGACTATGTCTAGCCTTACTTCTGCATGTATAAAATATGATTGGGCTACCAATTTCCTTTTTAGGGCCCCCCCTCCTATGCTCATAAGTTTTGTTGGGCCAGATATTATTGTTTATTCCATTTGGGCTGCCCCTTTTCCATATTTCAAATTACTCACTTTGGAGCAAAGATTACCTGTTTGTCTCAATTGTTGAAATTACCATTTAAGTAACAACTAAAGCTTTCGACCTTACCAATAAAAGAGCATTGAATTGAGATCCCAGGGCTGATTTTACATGGGTAATAGATGAGCTCTGGAAACATAGTATTGCATCGAAGGTTTAAATGCATCGACGGTTTAAATGCATCGACGGTTTAAATGGATCGACTTTCTTTTGCTATACTTTAGTATTGAATTTGGTAATGACGGATGTAGCATAAATCCCCGATTCAAACACAATTGAGGAAGTATAATATTGTATACTAGCCATTGCATAATTTTTTAACTAACTTCATATTTGATTATGGGCTTTTGCTTTTCCAATATTGTGCTCCTTCGATAATTTCAAGGGAAGATGTCAATATTCTATCAAGGCTTAGCTATACATCAAGCTTAAAAGTGGCCATAGACAACCCTCTATACTTATCATAAAGGTGTTACTTGCGTTGGGTTTTATAGCCGCTATACCTTCATCTCTGAGATTCTTGTAAATGACAATTAATACATGGAAGGCGAGCCCTAGTTCGTTGATTTCTTATTATTGGAAACAGCATTTTGTAAGTGCTCGTTCCTTGAATAAAGGAAGATGCAGTATCTCGGAATCCTCATTCCTTGAATAAAGGAAGAGGCAACATCATTTTGTACGTCATTGTTCCTTGAATAAAGGAAGATGCGACATTATTCTGGATTCCTCGTTCCTTGAATAAAGGAAGATGCGATATCTCAAAGTATTTGTCCTTGAAAAAGGTGCATCTTTGAGGCCCAAATCATATGTGTTTGCCCTTGCAAAAGGAGCCTTTCTTGACCTTATTCGCAGGATGCCTATTCCTCGCTTCGCCAAATGCTTATTCCTGGTTTTACATTTGGCGAGATTCTTATTTCTCGCCTCTCACAATCGTCTAGACTAGCTATAAGACATCGTCATTTCGAGGCTAGTTTATAAGACTCGTATAGTTCAAGAACTAATCGCGGGATGTCCATTCCCCGCTTCGCCAGATGTTTATTCCTGGCTTAGCGAGATGTTTATTACTCACCTCTCACTATCGTCGAGCCTAGTTGTAAGTCCTCGTTATTTCGAGGCCAGTTTATACGACTTCGATAGCTCGAGAACTATTTACGGGATGTCTATTCCCTACTTCGACATAAGCTTATTGCCGCCTTAGCGAGATGTTTATTCATCACCTCTCCCTATCGTCGAGCTTAACTGTAAGTCCTCGTCATTCCGAGGCTAGTTTATAAGATTCCGATAGTTTGAGAACTATACGCAGGGATGTCTATTCCTCGCTTCGCCAATTACTTATTCCTGGCTTAGCGAGATGTTTATTCATCACCTCTCCTTATCGTTGAGCCTAAATGTAAGTCCATGTCATTCCGAGACCAATTTATAAGACTTCGATAGTTCGAGAACTATTCGCGGGATGTCTATTCCCCACTTTGCCAGATGCTTATTCCTAGTTTCGCGAGATGCTTAATCCTCGCTTCTCGCTATCGTTGAGCTTAATTGTAAGTCCTCATCATTCTGAGACCAGTTTATAAGACTTCGTTAGTTCGAGAATTATTTACGGGATTTCTATTCCCCGCTTTGCCAGATGCTTATTCCTAGGTTCGGGAGATGTTTATCTATCACTTTTTACTATTGTCGAGCTTAGCTATAAGACTTCGTCATTCCGTAGCCAGTTTATATGACTCAGATAGTTCGAGACCTATTCACGAGATGTTTATTCCCAGCCTCGTCGATGCTTATTCCTAGCTTCATGAGTTGTTTATTCCTCGCTTGTCACTATCATCGAATCTGGTTTTAAGACCTCTTATATTCAAGGCTAGCATATAAGATATCGAAAGCTCAAGATGAGCCACTAGCTTGATAGTCATTCCTCACTTTGCGAAATGCCTCACCTTACTAGAAGTTGCATTACAGCTGCATTTATCTTCAAAGAGCTCATCATGCCTCAGCATCGACTGTATTACAATTGCTTATCTTTTAGAGCTTTGTTTTTTTTTGCTTCAACTATGTTACAGCTACTAATCTTTGGAGAGTTTATATTATTTATTGCTTCGTAAGGAGAGGGATGGGCCCACCTTAATACCTACAAGATGAAGTCTTCCATTGTTGGATCAAACAATGGATGCGCCACTCCTACGTAAGGATGTCAACTTATTATAGCTAATTATGTTCAGAGCATTGCCTCTGCTACTCACATTGAGAGCATCACCTCTGTATCAACTTATCGCAATTGCTTATATATTTAGTCTCGTCTCTACATCAACTTCCTCACAGTGGCTCAAACTTTAAGTCCGACCAACATATTAATATTCGATTCAGACTTTAGGGACTACTGTGATACTAGTATCCTTGTATTATTACATTATTACTGCTAGCACATACATTATATTATTTCTGTCAAGTACGCATGCCACATCATTGCTAGCATGTCGTGACACTATTTTCATTACTACCAGTACGTATGTCACGTTATCTACACTATCAACATGTTGCTTCATTATAGCACTACTATTACAATAAGATGTGCAAGCATGCAGATCATGATAGACTCTCTGAATATTATATCTTGAAGAAACTTGATGTCATTATTCACTTTATTATCACGCGTAGTTTGAAGGGTAAATGGACCTCAAATTTATTTTATATATGTGTAGTGGAGATATTGTGTTGTATTACAGGTTGCTTTAGTCCATATTACAGAGAAGATGTTGTCGAAATTTTGATAAATTATATGCTACATCTTTCGAGGAAATCTGTAAGCCCTGGCTTATTCAGGCTCGCAAAGATACTTCCAAGATAATTCGTAAGTCCTCACACATTTAGGATTAATGCATATTTTCGAGGCAGTTCGTAAGTTCTCATATTTTGGTGTTGTTCATATTCTGAGGCAATCTATAAAACCTCACCCACTTAACTACTTATATTTCGAAGTTCAATTTGCACATGAATGTACAACTCAAACTTGAGGGACTACTGTTACACCTATAAATTATATGGCATACGCTCGACGACGAGAATCTCACATTGGCCGACTTGACTACTTATATTTCAAAGGTCGACCCACACATGAATATACGACTCAGACTTGTGGGACTATTGTTATATTTATAAATTACCTTCTATTGGGCTTCAACTTAGACCCATTTTACAAAGCCCACTTGACTCATTTACACTTCATATATATATGTGATTCATTTCATCCCAAGGAATGATTTCTAACCCTATCCAAATTCTCTCTCCCTCTTTTGCACTCTATTTTTCTCTCGTCCGGCAGTTGACTTGACCGTCGGAGTGCAAACGATTGTCAAATCTTTTTTTCTTGACCGACGGCCTTTGCCTCCTAATGTGGTGTTCCAGTGTGCAGGTGATGTCTAGTGGATGGAGGTGGAATGGATTCCATTGACGCATTTTTTTGACGTCAATAGAACATATCAATGGCGAAATAACCACCCAAATGTCTCTACACCTATCTCTCCATCAAAGCTATCTCCAATTCTCCATTATCCAACCTACAGTCGACATCTCCATCTCTCTATACTATGTCGGTTGTATCTCGACTCTCTGCATTGTGCGTTTGAAACAACCACTGCCATCTTCTTGAAGGTACGTCACATTGTCATTTAATTTTAGTTGTTTTCTTCTAGTTTTAATGTCTGCAGTTTTAGTTTTTTCTTTGAATTTTAAGAAATTTGATTTAGGGATTTTCATTCCTATAATTAAGTGTGTTTTTTAATTTAGGGTTTTTCGATTTAAGTTAATTTTTATGAATCTTGAGATTTGTGTGTAGTGGAACATTACTGGATGCCATTGGTATAGCCATTGGTGTGCTATCGTATGCACCCAAAAATAGTCCTTAAATCTCTAAAATTAATGTAGTAATGGAAGTAAGTATCGATCCCACGAAAAATGTGCAATTCAACAATTTATTTGTCTATAACGATTGGGGAGTTTTGTTTATAATGAAATCAACCTTATAACAAATAATAATGTAAATTAACGAGTTGTATTAAATCAATGAAACGAGTCTTGATCAAAG
The DNA here is from genome assembly GCA_903798235.1 of Fraxinus ornus. Classification (NCBI taxonomy): domain Eukaryota; kingdom Viridiplantae; phylum Streptophyta; class Magnoliopsida; order Lamiales; family Oleaceae; genus Fraxinus; species Fraxinus ornus. Next base: position 12,967 of record CAIGRF010179226.1, read on the forward strand.
TCAACTTCCACCATTGAAGATTTATAACAATTCATCAATCTACAAAGAATAATCAATCCACATTCACAATATTCATCGTTGGAATAAATTTCTATTTCTCCTTAATTTTAGTTAATTAGAAATCGGCATTCTAATTAACCCTAATTATCAAATAATCTCAGACCAGCGCTAAAAATTCAATTTAATAACAACTTTAAACAATAGAGAAATCGATGAATTAGATAATACAAACACCAGCGATTACATTCAATCTATTTAAACATTCTTCTTCAAATTCAATAACATCTATCGCAGAAAATTATCAAATTCTTGTGCTTCACAAGTTAAATGATTCAAACAATTACAGATTTGATATTTAACTTAGCTATAGATTGTAATATATGAAAAACTAATAGATCTCTTAGCAATCAAACATGATAATCATAAAATTACGCGTAAAAGAATATTCAATACTGAAAATATAAATTAAACAATGAAAATAGGTGGATCTCACAGTTATAAAGCACTAAGAGTTAGTTACACATGAAGATCTAAGAAAAATAAAGAGAAAATAGGTTAGAGGCGTTCTCGTGTGGTTTAGGGTTCCAAGGACGTGTTAAAAGTTGTTTCCATATGTGGTTGAATCAATTTAGGAAATTGAAAATTCACGTCACCAATTACTACCATGCGATCGCAAGGTTATAAACCATATAATCGCATGGTTATGCAGTTTTCAGCCTCCCAATTCTCGGTAAAAGAGTGGGTGACTGGTATTTGTGCCATGCGATCACATGGCTTTGTAATTTTTTTTCGCCGGACAGCTTTCAGTATTTTAGTCATAATTTTCTCTACCGATATCCAATTGAGGTGATTCAAGATGCGTTGGAAAGATAACTCAAAGGACTATAACTTTACTTCAGAGATCATATTCAAATTCGAACATTCTATATATCAAACTCTGGTCTCAATCTGAGGCTAAAAATCGGTGATAAACTTTTCAGCTTGAAATCTGATTTGTGATCATGTTTTGGCTATATTTCATCCATTTGACTCCTTTTTTCATCCAATTGGCCTCTAACACTTTTAAGTCTTCATCATGAGGTTCGATAAAACTTTGAATATTTTCACTTTAGTTCCCGAACTTTCGTTTTCTTTCATTTTGGTCATTTTTCCCTTATTTCTTCCTAATTACGCCATATCCATTGAATTGCCAACTAAACAAAAATATGAGAATACTAAATATATTTAGGCATAAAACAGTCATATGAGCTCGTTAAATAAAGATGTAAAATGTGTATTTTACATTTCTATCAGCCATTAAGATTGATATAACCCGAGTTTTCTTATCTTGAAACATAAAATTTACTCTAAAACGTAAATTTCAATATCGACAGTTGTGGAAGAAACTGTCGAGATGAACTATCGTTCTCAACAATTACTTGCTGGAATTCTCGATAGTTCGGTAACAACTTTGAACTGTTGTCATATGGGAATCTTGGCTCAGCTTATCATGTTAGCTTGTTATGTACTAAATACACGATTTTACTTTCTTTCTTTACTTATATTGTTGAATATGATATGTGGGTCCCATTATTTCTTTATAATAATTTTTTTTATGTTGGAAATAATTAAAAAACTATTTTGCTTACGTACATGTAACTTCAAGTGGATTGACTTCAATGTATATGTTTGTTTTGAATTAACATGTAAGACATCGTTTGATATTTTGTATTTCTTCATGTTACTAATTTTTGCAGATGAACTTTGATTTATTTTGGCTGAAAACAATCGCTTGCATGCACACATATTGTAGCGCAGCAACGTCAAGTACATCAAGATTGTAATTGGCAAGTTCGATGACAGTCAGAGAACTAATTTCGATAACTCATGTCTGGTTTCCTTGACAAGATCTTCGTACTATAAATTACAATGAATTTTATCTATTTATGATGTGTTAGTGTGCAAAACAATTTGATGAGTGTTGTAATTTATGGTCTAGGAGAGTACAATTGTTGATATTTATTACTCGTTTTTTGGATGTCAATGAGCATGAAGGCCTTTTTGTGTGCTGAAATGATGTCTAGGGGGTTAGAATTTGGATCTTATATAAAATATCAACGGTTTGTGTTCAATTAAGCGATATCATGTATGAACGACATGCATTAATTTTTGTAGTTTGTTTGATTCCTTATGGTGATAGTGTCTGGTGGTAGTACACAACATTGGTGTGGTTTTTGCTAAATATAAATTCGCACAAAAAAATAAAAATAAAATTGTGGTGCTATGTAAGGGGTTGTTGAACTTTGAACTGATTTCTTAGTTGTTGAATACTAATTCATCGAATTCGATTAGTTCATATCAATTGCTTATAAATAGCACTAAGTTGACAGTTAAAGTTCATTTTTTCTAGTTTATAGGGGAAAAACTTTAATACTTTTGTTTATGACATTGCGGAGGTTAGATACAACGATTGTTTAAACTCAAAATATATTTTCAACTACATGGGTTTACAAAATCAAAGCAACCAGCCATTGGACCTCAATGCATCTCCTCCTATCCCCGATTCGTCCCCGTTCTTTCCAATTATCATTGAGTCGGACAATGAAGATGTTTTCGTACAAAGTGGTAGAGAAAATGATTCACCTGTTCCATTTCCCAACTTAGACGACATTTCAAGCGAATCATTTCATTCTATAGCAATGAATCTCTTATTATTATTCATACCTGAAAATATGAGATAACAATGATAAGCATTTGACACAATCGTAATATCGGTGTTTATTAGCATACAATTGGCACCTACAAATAAATTATACTAAACAATAACAAACACGTGAATACAATAGATGAAATGAGCTCGACATTTCATCTGTCGGATTCGACATATTTTTTGAACATTTCAACTGTCGCTATTTACGGTCTGCTGTAAAAAAATCATTTTTCATAACATTAATTGTTTTCATCAATGCTCTACCACCAAATGACAAAAACTTCACAAATCATTGAACATGTTTTATTAAATAGGGAATGCTCCACAACATTTTATGGGGAACATTATCTTCATTAAAAAACATATGCAAATCCAAACCTAATGAATGAATAATAATTTAAGAAATTGAAAATTAATATGAGCATTTTGTTTTTTACAATTGAAAATTACTAAGTTAGAAGATACAAAAATTAAACATTTTGTAAATGTTAACCTCTCAAAGTGGAAAGATGAATTCAAGATTACTTTCTTCTTAACATTTTGTAAATGTTAACCTCTCAAAGTGGAGCCAATATTGGGGGTTTTTTTGTGGGTGAAAATCTAATAAAGTAANGTTTAGCCCCATTTTTTCTTAAACGTGCATTTTGGAATAGTAGATTGATAGATAATGTGTGGTTGAAAATTACAAAAAAGTTTTGGATTTGGGTAAAATATTATTTTATTGAAGAATGTGTGGTTGAAAAGAAAAGAGAAAAATGTATTTTGAAAATAATGGGGGATCAAAAAAGGGCATAATCATGGGTTTATATTACGAGTAATGTTATTTATCATCATGACGATTAAACATCGGTGACGAGACAATCCATTATCTATCACATTTCTCTTTCTATCTCATCTCCCTCTCTTTTCTTTTATAAAAATTGAACATTCCAATTCTATTATCCTACATGGACTACTATATTACTGATGTTTCATCATTATAATAATAAATAACATTATTCTTATATTACACTAGTCAAGTGATCACGTCATTGCATTAAATGACATTAAATATATGTATTAGTGAGAATTAAGTGCTCCCAAAAATTGATTTGGACTTTTCTCATCCGAAAAGTGAAATTTTTGAGCAATATTTGTAAAAATGATCAATTTTTTGGCATTTTCAAATTTTGTAACATCCATCAAAATATCCCAAATGAAAATAAGCAAAAAGAATATCTTTTGAAGGATACACTTCACAATTCACATGCACATGAATAAAGAGAAACCGAAACCTCCGCGTCACGTGTCAGCTGATCTCGTTCACACTTGACCGGTATACCGGTCAAAACCAAACGTATGAATCCGTCGACTCCTATGGTCTTCCAATGCATCCAGCCCGTTGTTTCGTTGTGTCCCGTACAACCCTGACCGGCCATATCCAGTCAATCTTTCGGCCCAAGACTTAAAAAATCAGGACAAAGAAAATGTCTGCCCCAAAACAAAAAACCTATTATTTGCAAACTGCACCGTCTTTCTACTCACATTTTATCTAAAACCCCCTTTTTTATCTTCAGCTTCTCTCTCTAAAAGAGCACAAGATAAAGGGTGAGGTTATTTTTTTTTTTTTTCATGAAATTTCTGGCTTTTTTATAGATCGATGGAGAGTAAAAGAAGTGTAAAGGCGAATGATCTGAGCCCGTCATCTTCATCATTTTCGGATCATAATCTGGTGGGTGGTAATAATTCACACAGGGGTTTGGAGGATTACTCGGTTGATGGTGAAAATGGGTCATTAGGTTTCCTGGAGTTACTAGGGGTTCAAGATTTTGGCCCTTCAGTTCTTGATATGTTACCGGTACTCCCAAATCAGAACCGGACTTGTACAGTTGATCAAGACTCGTCAGAGGTGGTGAATACACCGGCAACACCGATTCTTTCCTCTATTTCTTCGGAATCTAGTGGTGCTGGTGGACCAAATGATGAACAGACTAAAGAAGTGCTAGACGAAGTAGATGAAGAAGAACAGAAGCAGAAGACTAAGAAACAGTGAGTCATCAGTCTTTATTTATTATTATGATCTATTTATGGAAAGATCAAAAAGACGTGGGGTGTTTTGAAAATATTTTCCATTTGACATTTAGAATTTACTTATTTTGCTATATTGGGTTTCATCGGAACAGGTTGAAACCCAAGAAAATGAGTCAGAAAAGGCAGAGAGAGCAAAGATTTGCTTTCATGACAAAGAGCGAAGTCGATCATCTGGAAGATGGCTACAGATGGAGGAAGTACGGCCAAAAAGCTGTAAAAAACAGCCCATTTCCTAGGTGAACTTAAACTAAGAAATAAAGGCACTAATTTAGTCCCACATCTTTATGTCCCTTAATATTATTCATCTTGATAAAATATCCCGGTTAAGTTTTTTTTCCGGCAAGTGCGTTATGATGATATTTGGTACACACTAAACGGTATAAATTTTGCTGCTGGCGTTCAATTTCTTGACTGTTATGGTTTAAATTATCTCAGGAGCTACTATAGGTGCACTAATGCTTCGTGTAGTGTGAAGAAAAGAATAGAACGATGTTTGTACGATCCAACCATAGTCATGACTACATATGAAGGCCAACACACTCATCCAAGTCCGTTGATGTCTCGAGCAAACCCTGCAACTGAACTGATGCCGTGCTCGAAATTCTCTACCGGTGAATCGGCCGCCATGTTTGTGCCATCGCCACTGCAAATGAGTTTATCATCAGCTGCAGCTGAATATCAAGTCCATTGCAACTACTCTACGCCATTGAATTTTGGTTTTATGGGTTCTACAAATATCAACAGTGCTGCAAGTGCACACCAGAAGCGCATTTGCACTCCACCTTCTGCTTTGATAACAGATTATGGGCTTCTTCAAGATATTGTGCCCTCCATTGTGAGAAAGGAAGAGTAAAATAACTACTACTATTTTTATTTTATTTTTGTGTCTTGACTCATTAGTAGACATTGTAGATGAAACGAAGCTCCCATTATTGGATTGTAACGCTCTTAATCTCTGCTTCTTGTTTTACCTTTTCTTTTGTCCAAAAGAATCAGCATCATATATATACACGCATAATTACAAACCCTAGTAATGGCTTCTTTTGGAGGTGTCACGTACCTATTTTGTTTGAAGCTACAATGATGTCTCTATGATGATCATCTTAGGCAAAGGGAGCTTAATCTAGGGTTATAAATTTTATTCTTGCGTGCTTCATGTCACCGTAGGCCAATTTTACGAAACAATGATTAGACATGCTATTTGATACGCTCTTAGGTAAAAGTGTTCGATAAAATATTCGTAAAATGATGTAAAGATAACACCAATTGAAGATGACTAAAGGACGGCCGTTTAAATGGACAAGACATGTTTGCACATTCCTAAAGAGGATAGAATGACACGATCTCATGGTGTTTGGGAGAGATTATTTGAAGTAAAAAAGTTACGAGTTCACGTGTTAAATTATTAGAAATTAGATATATTTCGCGACCAAATATTTCTTTTGGTTATGCAAATGAATAACGTAATATGTTTTGTACATCTAACTACTAAATGAAGGGGTAGAAATTAGATGAGATTTATATAAACTAAATCCAAATTTATCTGACTAGATTTAGATAATTCGTCTTCTTCCTGTAATTACTCTTATTTGTCCTCTTATCTTTGTTTTTTTGGCGTTGCAAGAATGTGCATTTATAGTTAGATCATTTTCAATATGAATTGAGATTTCGTGTCCAATTTTTGCTGTTGATCAATTAATTATTGACACATCATTTTACATTAAACAGTCACATATTTTTAACCATAAGTAGTTAGGTTGCATTTGATTTTCAATATTTTTCATGAAAAATGTATTTTTTCCACCAAAATTCCTACTTTTAAAACCACACAAGAGAGATAAATCGCACTAGACAAGCCCGGTGCGACGGGTTCGACCAAGGAAGTGTTGGCAGGAGATTCGAACTCGTGACCTTCGATCTTCGCGTTTACCTGCTCCACCAACTCGACCACACCCAAAGGAGTAACGATACTATTTTTTTTATCTTATTGACTATGATCAAACAAATAGCTTAAAAGAACTTTTATGATATCACAATTAAAATATTGCATTTATTTAGAAAGAAAAAAAATGTTTTTCCCTACTTTCAAGTGGCAATTAAAAAAATAAAATAAAATAATAATAATAATAATAATATATGCTTCATATAGAGATTGTACCAACTTGGTTGTTTGTATATGAATACACATTTAGGGTTTGTTTGGCACAAACTTTTCTAAAATTATTTTTCTTCAACATTATTTTCAACCACATTCTATATAACTCACAAAAATTTCTCATTTTTCAATCACACCTTCCCAAATAATCATTTTCACTAAAAAGATATGTACCAAACAAACTATCCAATAAAATTTATGTACATTTTGATAATGTTGATGAAACTTGTAGCTGAAAAGTCGATAAAAACTATTGACGTTATGATATTTTTAGTTTGAAATTTGACCAATTGAAAAATCGATAAACTTTTAGCAAATTTTATCAATCAAACATAAAGCGAATAACTTAATTTGTCTAATCTCAAACAAATAAAAAGATAGTTCAATAGGAAAGAGATTCCTTACAAATCTCGTGATAAAAAGATTAAGCTTAAAGAAAGGTCGTATTTTATATCAATAGGATAGACGATAGAGCGAAGAATAAGTAGATAATACTTATAAATTATATAAAATAAAAATAAGTTTGACCAACAATGTTTATAATTATTGATGATTATATATAAAATAGCAGCCTGGTTCTTCCGAGGTTTCGTACAATATTTGTGAAGAACAATGTTGACGGCTGCTTTCGGACTCTTTCGTTCATTGTTTAATTCTGTATAAATAATCAAACTGCTTATTTTACAGGCAGAGGGAGAATGAATTGTATAATATTTACTTGACGCGTGATTGCCGGCGAAAATATTTGTCATTTGAATATTCATTTCGCTTGTTGACTTACTTTACTTACTAGTATCTATTTATTTATTAAATCGAATGAGAAAGTTACTTATTTATCAAAATATTTTTTATTTATTTTTAAATTAAGTCTTGATCAGTTTGATGTCCTCTTGAATTATCGAACTTGTTATGAAATGCTTAGAAGTTGATGCATGAATTCGTAAATAGTAATAGAGAAGTCCTTTGTTTAAACAAAATGAATATTTGTATGTGCGAGAAAATGATATTTTTCATGAAAAATAAATCTAATCAAACCCACTTTAGGGGTGCATTTGATTGTCAATATTTTCCACTCAAATTACTATATTTGTACTATTTGATTGACATTATTTTTTATGGAAAACATTTTCCTACTTTTAGTCACGTGACCATATTCTCTAGATTGAAAACTAAATCAATCGAACACATTTAATTAATAATTTTCATATAAATAAGTTCTAAATAATTGAATTGTCTAAAATTTATTTTCTTTCCATATAAATTCTATACTCGTAATCAAACGTTCTATTATAGAACAATTGAAAATATTAATTTAAAATAATATGTCAATAATTAATTGAATGTACAGTCCATCTAAACTCTTTTCAGGACAATACACTATCAACTATATAGCCTTTAGGAGTTCTCCCCTGAGGCCTTTCTCTTTGCCTGTGAAGGTAGAACAACATTTCTGGTAATCAGAAAGGGCCCTGCTTGTTCTCCCGGCTCAATGACTGGGAGAAGTAACAGGGGCGCCAAGTAGCAACATTTACGGTAATCAAAAAGGGCCCTGCTTGTTCTCCCGGCTCAATGACCTGACAAGGGGCGTTACTTGGCGCCCCTGTTACTTCTCCCGGTCATTGAGTCAGGAGAAGTAGATTAATCCAATCAGAAAGGGGATTTATTGAGTAATAAATTGAGAAGCTTCGTATATGTCCATAGTGGTGGAGCATAAAAGGATAATGTTACACTTACATGATTGGTTCAGTTCACGGATAACACTTGGTGAAAATTCATTGCAAGTTGGAGGGACATTTTATTTATTTATTTTTTTTTAATGAGCGCATGTAAAAATTCAGTGAAGAAAAATTCTGTACGTATGACTTTTTCCAGCAGGAATTAATTGACTTGTCCCACTTTTCATTGTCCTAATTATTGTTCTTTCCATTACCTCATTTTTTCCGAATAGCATGAATTGTACTCTAGTGGTTCCATACATTGAATCTTACAAGGATTTGAACGAGGGATGGAAAACGTGGTAATTATTAAGGAAACTCGCCGAAAGAAAGAATATGCATATGCATCCATCTTGAAATACGGTTGGTTCAAGATTCTAAATAAAGTTTACATTTATCTGCCTTTTTCTTATTGGATTAGTGTCGACTCAATTCGAGATAGAGTTAGAACCTAGTTATTTATTTCAAACTATTTAATGTCACGTCTTGATGAAAAATTCGAAGCGTGCACAATTTTATTTTATTTTCTTAAATAAGTGATGATAAGACTTAAATTGAAATATATGGATCCATCTAGAAACATAAAGTTGGACGTGCTTGATTCTTGATAAAGTTTACAATATGCCTTTCCCTATTTCGGTGACATAACGCTGAAATTCTTTGTGCAGAGTAGAACATATTTATTTATTTATTTTTTAAATTTATTTCTTTTGAGTTTTTCATGGTGCAAGTCAAGTTATTTTTTTAAAATATTAAAGTCTCATAAGTTTGTACACGACACACATACATACACGCACGTACTTACGTTCGTAGGTGTAGAAATAAAGTAATTCAAGTGATCCATTTGCATAAAAGAAAGAAATAAAGGATTGAGATATTTGGTGTCGTCAAATGCGTAGAAGCGTGTTTAACTGAAACTCTAGTTACACTACGCAACTGCAGACTGTTCCATAGAGTTGAACGCAGAAAAATAGGAAAGTTTATTAATGGTCAATAAATGACCAATCTGCTTCCTTATTAATGTTTGATGTCTCACTTCCACCAACCACATACTGCTAGACCAAGTCCTTGAGCTGGGCAGTATGGTGCTGAACTCTATGGGCCTTGTGTTAATGAAATATTGAAGAAAAAAAAAAAAAAAAATCCTTGAAAAACATGTGTTTTTGATTAAAAATAAAAACACATGGTACCAATGCTGTTTTAGATCTAGCTTATGAGATGGTCGAGCATGTCTCCTAATTAGCTTGTCAAAAGTCGAAGTTGGCCTAACACGATCATTTTTACCCCTAAGGTCTACCTACTAAACATGTCGTAAGAGGATTACATGAGTATTACGCCCCTCCTTGGTTCCACTAAAATGTGGATTAAAATTCAATGTAAAGTCAATATTTAATTTTAACTACATATTTTGATTAATTCATAACTTTTCCACTAGCAAACGTGCTCGTCGGTTTGGGCGGCTCATGACTCGACTAAAAAAAAAAAGCTCGAGCCAAGTCGGCTTGGAGCTCGTTTATACGAGTCAGCTTGGGTCAAGCCTAAAAAATGAGATTTGACTCGAACCCGGGCCAACTCACGAGTCGTACGAGCCCAAAAATGATCAGCCCGTATGTGGGCTCATGTGGTCTTGTGTGCATAAATGATTTTGTAGTTTGTAAATAATGATCAATTTTTCGTATATTCAAGTAAAAAAAATCGAAAAATTCGTGAGTTGGCTCAACTCGACAAGGCTTGAGCCAAGGTTCGGGCCAAGCCCGGGCTAGCTCGAGCCTTTTGTTGGCAAGTCAATATCGATCCCCGAGCTTGAGCTCGATAGTCGGCTCGACATGTTTTCACCACTAACAAATTCTATTGACTTTTACCAAAATCAACTAAAAATTATTTTTTGTCTAAACCAAATAAGGGCTATAGGATTTCAACGCAGCAAAATACAGGAGGCCCAACTGTTACCTTGTACAGACAACATAGACCAGACCTTTCTATCTTATGAGGAACCTCTATGGATCAGAAAGAAATTGAAGTTTGGTGGGCAATAAGATGTTACAATTTTGTTAAACTTTAAACCTCATGAAATTGAAAATCTAATTACTTAATTGTCAGATCTTCCATGTCAAATGACCAAGAGAATTATTAAATGCAGAACATACCTTAATTTATTGGGAATATTTCTTTATCACTGGATCTTGATTTCGGGTCTTAAGCTTGAACTACAATCTTTTCATATTTGGACTCTTCACTTTTAATCTTGAATTTTCGCCTCCTTTGATTCTTGTCATTGATATTGCTTCTTGATCCATAGTCTTGATTCTTGAACTCATTCTTCTTGATTTTTGATTGTAGGTTTTGAATCTTCCTCTTGTATTCTTGTGTTGATGAGATGACACAAAGAATGAGAATCACATATGAATTGGGGACCATAACCCTATTTATAGTTTCAATATGTATTTGACACATCGTCAAATACAATCATAATGGATCTGGTTTCTACAGATATAATCCGACCCACACTTTATTTGGATGCACAAAGCCCAATTACTTAATTATTTATTAGATCACTTTAATTTTGAGCTTAACTTTAAAATATCATTTATACACAATTAATTATATATGTCAGCCCACATGGCAAATTAAATAATTTTCCAATAATCTCTCACTTAGGCCATATATGTTACCTATAAGCTCGAAACTTTTGCTATCATAAGCAAAAGCATATCTGAACAGTCACATTCATCAATTATGTTAATATATGATCAAAGCGATTTTCGTTACAAGTATCATAACTAAATTCATCAATGGTCACGTATATCAACACAATCAAATGATATAGATAAAGTGTGGATGTGTAATATGAAAATTACATATAATGTTATCAAAACATGCATATTTCTAATTGGTTCTACCTCATTCTTTAATGAGATCAAACCAAAAACTTTAATCAGAGTGAAAGCTAAATTGAATATTTTATTTCTGAATTAAACTGAATATTCATGGATAAAAAAATGTGTCTAAAACAGATAACATCCGAACACAAACTCCCATTAAACCAACATATCATCAAAAGATGTAAGACCCATGTGAGCAGTATGATCATGAAAGACCTTGAGTGATAGCCTCTTAGTAAATGGATTCATAATTAAGGAGATTGTCCTAATATGCTTTATAGAAACTTGAACACTCTGAATTTTTTTTTTTTTTTTTAATTACTAGAAACTTGATGTCTTCAAACTTTGACATTATCAGGCTCCTACTGGAATACAAAACTACTATTGTCATAGAATAACTTAAACGGTCTTTTAATTCCATCCAAAATATGTAGTCTAGTGACAAAATTTCGCAGTCATATTCCATGATCAGAATCAGAATATCCAATGAATCTGATTTCTTATATGTGATAATATAATCTTTAATTCTCTATAGATACTGAATAACCAAATTGGCTGCTTTTCAAATATTCATCCCAAATTTATTTAAATATCTGTCCAGCATTCCAACGATGAATGCTATATTCGGATGTGTGCAAACCATAGCATACATTAAACTCCCAACTGTTGAAGCAAATGGGATTTTCTGTATTTCCATTTCTTTAAGTTTATCCTTAGGCATTGATTGATGCTAAACTTGTCTTACTTAGCAATATGGGAATAACCTAGTTTACATACCTGCATCCCAAATCTCTTAAGTACTGTATCGATATAGCTATTTTGTGATAATCCAAAAATACAAAGAGAACGATCCCGGTGTATCTGTATCCCTGACACAAAAGAGGCATTATCAAGATCTTTCATTTCAAAATTCTATGACATAAATCTCTTGATTTCGTATAGTAAGCTTATATCATTGTAGGCAAGCCGTTGTCATCGACATACAATATCAGAAAAATATACCCACTCCTACTGAACTTGTGATATACACAATTATCAACTGAATTGATCTCAAAATCAAACGAGATAATTATTTGATGAAATTTGTGATACCATTGATGGGATGCTTGCTTAAAGCCATATATGAATTTCTTTAATTTGTAAATCATCAGATGTAACTTAAGATCAAAATGTGTCACAAATTCTATAATAATACTAAAAGAGTCTTTCATAGAAACCTGAGGGAAAGTCTTTTTTATGTCAATATCTTTTTTTGAGTAAAGTCATTTGCAATAAGACAACCCTTATATCTCCCAACATCACCATTTGAATCCTTCTTGATTTTAAATATCCATTTACAATCAACAGGTTTCATTCCTCTAGGCAATGTGATGAGTTCACAAATGTCATTGTCTTTCATGAACTCTGTCTCTTTATTCATGACATCAATCCACTCTTGAGAATTATTCTTTTGCATGGGTTGATGAAAGCTCAGATCTTCTTCCATCAATTCCACCATCCTTATTTTCTTGGAGAAAGACTATAAAGTCATCCAAAATTGTCTTTTTCCTTTCTATAGTGAATTTTCATAATAGCATTTGTTCTTGAGGTTGTTGACTTTGTTCTTCAGGTACAATCTCTTGATTGTATATAAGTGATTTTGTAATATTGTTTTGATCCAAAATTGCTTCTTAAACAATATTTGGAGTAAGAATTTGGCATTGGTCCTGATCAATGTCAATTGCAACAAAAGAGATATATACATATTCTTCTTTAAAGATAAAATCATCAACCTTAAAACCTTGTCTCTCACAGTAAACTCTACATCCTCAAAAAATAGAACAGTTCATGTTTCGAAAATTGACCTAATAGTGGGATATTTAAAATTTGTAACCCCTTAACAAGTGCTTTACTTGGAACTTTATTGAGAATTTAAGTTGTGGTTTTTAGTGTTTCTTCCTAGAGAGATTTTGGCAAGGTGAAATGAATAATCATACTTCTTATCATGTCCTTAATTGTTCTATTTTGTCTCTCAGTAACACCATTGATGCCAAAGGACCCCTGACATGGTGTTCTATGGGACGATTCCACATTCCTCTAGAAAGCAAAAGGGAGTGGACATGGTTATCTTGATCCGTCATATCTACCATAGTATTTACCACCACGACCAGATCTGACATGTTTTATTCTTTTGTTGAGTTGATTTTCAAACTTAATCTTGTATGTCTTGAATAACGGGAAATATCGTCTATGAACTTAATAAATGATTGTTGACCATTCCAATAATTCGAAGAGAATGACCTATAGATATCCGTATGAATTAGTTCTAAGGCATCCAAAATTCTACGGCACCTAATATCCTCATGTTTGTTTGTTTCCCTTAATGTAATTAACATAAACATTTAAGTCTAAAAAATTAAGTGGATCAAAAATTCATTCTGACACGAGCTTTTCCTCTCTTTTGAGAGATGTGATCTGATCACTTATGCCATAATGAAGTGAGATTCTCATTGGTTAATTTATGTTCAAAACCACGTGAATTTATATGCAATGTTTCTTTATAAGAGGCAACTGTATTAAGCAAATATAGGTTGTCGTAACCGGATAAAAAACTGGTACCGATAATATTTAAATTAAGAAAGACTAAATTGACTATTTTCACATGAACAAAAGTAACTGAATTTGTCCAATAAAAAAATAGAAATTAAATTTCGTCTAAAAGACGATACCGCAAATGTCTATTTCAAAATAATAACTAGTCTTTAATGATAATCTAAAAAGCCCATATAGCCTCAACTTTAATTGATTTGTCATCGTCCCACATAGATGAATCTTTCGCATCAATTGACTTTTGTTAGTTTAGGCAAACCTACATAGACACACTTATATAAGTAGTGGCACCAGAAGTGTACTTTTCTTTACACGTCAAGCGTGGTATTTAGTACAGTCTCTCTTTATGCGTTCCAGATTTTTTCAAAAGTAACATCCAAATTATTTATTTATTTTAAACTTTTGCTGTTTCTTTTGAGCTGAACCAAATACAACTTCCTTATTCTTTAACTTGTCCTTAGAGGTACTTGCCAATTGAGTACTTTCAGTTCTCTCGTGCTTAATTCTTTCTTTTTCTTGCACACAATATGAAATGAGCTTATCAAGAGTTTACTTCTCCTTTTAATAGTTATAACTGACTTTAAATTAACCGAATTGTGCAGGAAGATAAATCAAAACCAAATGCACGAGCAAGTCATTAGATGCTCAAACTTTAATGTCTTAGCTTTGAAACAAGATGAGACACATCCATGATGTACTCCCTTATGTTTTCTTTAGCCTTATACTTTAGTGAAATCAAGTTCACCGGAATCGAACTAGTTTCGGCCTTATCGCCTTTTGGAAAGCGTTTTTCAATTTCTTTAAGAAATTCTTAGGCAGTAATTACCTTATCGGACACAACGCCCCTAAATGTTGCTGGAATTCCACACTTCATAATCATCAGACTTATACATTTTCAACGATTTCACTTATTCGAGTCCCGTTTTCATTAGTGGAACTCTTATCCGTAAGAGTAGCGGATTGTTCAGTCCTTGACACAAGGTATAGATCCATGCCGTCAAGAACAATACAAAGGTTCTCTTTTCAGCCCTTAAATTTTTGGTTCAAGCACGACAATTAAATTGTTGTTTACAGATATTGCAGAAGTTGATGGATTAACAAAATAGAAAACTTAAACATAAATAACATGTTTACATGAAAATCCGTATTGAACAATCAATAATTTCAAATAATGGTGTACCCAATCGCAAGAGACTACGCACAACATTGATATTTACTCTTAGGACAAATATACCAACTTGTAAGTGGCACTGTCGGTGTAGTGATCAAATATTGACAATAAATCTGGTCAAACATCAAATATATCTTTGGACCTACCCAATGTTCACATAATGGAAAAATTTACAATTGTCAGATATTTATCACCATAGGTGTGCAAATAATTCGGCCAAACATTTACCTTCATTTGGGCCTGTGAATATCCACATGAATTACAAACACACAACATTCCTAATATTCAAAATAAATTAATATAGGCAAGAGATGTTATTTTGGTAACATGTTTCAACTAATTTATTTTAGAAAATTACTAATCCGAAATAAATATTAAGTACCAAGATTTGAAATTGATTGTCCCTTTATATTTTATTTTATTTTTATTTTTTCTCTTTTGTTGCCAAAAGGAAAAAAAATATGAATAGTGATGCAGTGCCACAACTCTCGAAAATAGGCGTTACAGCGCCATGTAACTATTGTAGGACGCGCCGCAAATTCTAATTTTCTTCCCAATTGTTCCAACCACTCACGCCGCCTAATACGCTTACAAAGATGGATACAATAACAAAACCTTAAAATTTCCTAATTAAAGTAAAGGCTTATTAGCACAAAACATCTCTAAAATTGACCTTCAGTATACGAAACGTCCATACGTATCAATTCTTTTGCATTTTCACCTCTCATTGCGGAAAACATCATTTTCATCAATTTGTATCCATTTTTCAATAAAAATATGTGAAATGACAAATATAACATCTTATTTAGATGAAAGAAAAGAAAAAATAAAGAACTAATTGCAACCATAGGCTCAAATTTTTCAAAAAGTTACAAATGAATCCCAAACAAATAATTAAAAATTAAAACTAAATATACAAAAATAACTTCATCTTCCTTCCCCCACTTACCCCACTCTTTATTTTGGAGACTTCATGGAACCATCGGCCTCCATCTCGCCAACCACCACCCAATCACCATCTAAAGCGTCTGAGCTTGCACCACAAACAACCGCCATCAACCCCCAAACACTTTCCCATAAACCAATTGAGCAAACAACAGATTTATATGGCCAAAATCAACCAAAGACGCAGCTGGTCGTGTGCAATGCGTGGCCCTTTTTCCTTCAGTTTCGACGCCGACTGATGAGAAAGTAAAATGCTATATTTTTATCCCTTTATCTTATTTTTTGTGATTAATCGATGCTTAAATGTACTCATTATTCTTATATTTTGATTAGGTTGCAATTAGATGAATATGGTGGAATTTAGAAGAAACAAGCGAAAAATGACTTAATTGAAAGAAAATAAAAGTTCGGGGACCAAACTTCAAATATCTAAAAGATGACTCGAAAAGCAAAATGAAGATGTGAAATATTTGAAGACCAATTGATAGAAGACATGAAGCATTGGAAGAAGAGAAACAAGAACAGAAACTAAGAATCGAAAAAACGAAATTTGAGGACTGAAACGCAACAATTGCATATATATCAATGCTATATGGTCGCATAGCATTAATACCTATGCGGTCGCATACATGGTTCCATAGAAATGAAGACCGAGTTTCAAATTAACTATGTGAGTTAAGAGTATCGTTCTCACGAAGAATAATGTCTAATTTGTAGTTCAATAGTTTTTATCAAATTCAAAATGTAGCGTCAAAAGAGAATTGTGTTTTGTTGTTTATACTAATTTCTACTCTAAGAAAATAAATAAATATGACTTTCTAATATGTGAATACTTGTATTGGATTCATATATCCTCCTATTTCCATCTATTTCAATTCTCAATAATAATTCTATTTAATTCATGCATTTTTGACAATCGATAATGTTAATATGTTAAATATTTTTTTCCAAGATACACCAACCTATGACTAACATGAGTCGCTCATATTCCTAGTCCGAATTCATATGAAAGCCATGCATTTGGTTTAGATTATCAATAAGATTGTATGTGTGAAAGAGATTATAAATTCATGCATTTTTGACAATCGATAAAGCTAATATGTTAAAATGTTCTTTCCCAAGATACACCAACCTATGACTAACACGAGACGATCATATTCCTAGTCCGAATTCATATGAAAGTCATGCATTTGATTTAGATTATCAACAAGATTGCATGTGTGAATGTGATTATTCCTAATTCTAACTACACACATTTGTTTTAAATTATCAACAAATGCTAAATACTATGTGTGGGATGACTCTTGTGATTGCTCGTATTCCAAGATCAGCAAATGAGTTGAAAAATCTGCAAAATGTATAATTCTTATCATAGTTTCTATCTAAGCACAAAACATCTTTGGTGGGAATTGAAATCTGTTTAAATTCAACTGTGTGTTAACTAAATTTCCAATAGTAAATGGGTCGGTAAATTGGTTCTATGTGTGGCTGGCGATAAAGAATGATGGGTCTTTAAGGCAAGTGGTTGTCAGTTAATGATGGAGGTAGAGCATGACGGCCGTTGAAGGTAGTGGAGCCGGCGTTGTAGGTTGTGGATGGTTTGGGGGTGCCGACGGTGTGGAGTTGTCGGTGAGTACTGTATACGGGTTTGATATGTTGAAGAAGGCGATGAATTGGGCTGTGTGTTGGGCCTGATGGTGATGGGTATGAAGCTGGCAATACGTTCATGGCTCGAGTCATGACGAGCCGCTCGATCCAATCGTCACCCTATAATAGACAAATCCTGAACTCAAGTCTTTTTGATATACATCTACAAGTGCTTATAAATGATTATAAGGTATGAGTTCCATGAATTGTGTGGATAGAGAATGGATAGTTCTAGTGACAGATTTCATTGAAAAGTTTAATCTATCATCGACAATTATTAGTTTTTGATCTCACACAGTATTATTTGATTTCTTTCTATGTATTTTATTCCGTTGGGAAGATTTATATCTATTACTAGTTACTAATTGTTCTCGTGTTGATCATAACGTTGGATGTGTCGGATTAAAGAGTACCCAAAAAAAAAAAAAATGATTTCTACTTAATTTCATGTTTCTGAATAGCTACAGCAAAAGGCCAGTTCAGAGAAAACTTGACAGCCATATTTCGTTCGTAGTATTAGACAATTAATTCTACCATGGATTTTAGTGACTTCTCTTAAATGATCTTAGCATTCAGTCTTGATACTGTGAAGGAAATATCATATGGACTAATGCTGCTACTGCCATCACAAAACTTGCACAAAAATGCCCCGTTCATAAGGCTGATCAAATGCACACATTAAGTGTTCAAAGAGCAATATACAGAACCAATAATGTTGACCTCAAAAAATGAATCCAGCGTGGCCAATCAGA